>JAOWBW010000410.1:560752-620496 GCA_026119855.1 Campanula takesimana
TTGACCGTCGGTCTGAGGATGAAAGCTGTACTGAATCGCAAATCTGTACCCAAAGCTTCCTGAAATGCCTTCCAGAATCTAGAAGTGAACCTCGGGTCTCGATCTGACACAATGCTAACCGGAACCCCATGCATTCTAACGATCTCATCAATATAAAGGGTCGCAAGCTTCTCCATCGAATATCTGATGTCAATGCCAAGAATGGCACTCTTGGTCAATCTATCCACTATTACCCAAACACTGTCATACTTCCTACGGGTACGAGGTAGTCCCGTAACGAAATCCATAGTCACATGCTCCCATTTCCACTCGGGAATCTCTAACGGCTGAAGCAATCCCGCGGGTCTCTGATGCTCGGCTTTGACCTGCTGACAAGTTAAACACTTCGAAACATATTCGGCTATTTCCCTCTTCATATTAATCCACCAAATTGTTGCTTCAAATCCTGATACATCTTCGTACTACCCGGATGAATAGTATACCTCGATTTGTGACCCTCATCAAGAACTCTCTGTTAATTCCATCCATGAACACACAATCTTCCACGGAAAGTCAACAATCCACTCGAACTAATAGAAAAATCCTCGAAGTTCTTTTCCTTCAATTTACCCATTATCTTCACCAACTCGGGATCTTCTTTCTGAGCTTCCTTTATCCTCTGAATTAGAGTCGGAGACACCCTATTATTCGCAAAAATAGCCCCATGTCTCGATTCATGAGGAGACCAATCTCGAACATCCTCAAGCATTTTCCATTCTCGAACCATCATCGAAGCCACATAAGACTTTCTACTAATCGCATCGGCTACCACATTCGCCTTTCCCGGGTGATAAGAAATCGTACAATCATAATCCTTCAACAATTCCATCCATCGGCGCTGTCGGTTGTTCAATTCCTTCTGAGAGAATAGGTACTTCAAACTTTTGTGATCCGTAAAAATCTCAAACTTCGCCCCATAAAGGTAGTGCTTCCATTTGTGCAACGCAAAGACAATAGCCGCTAACTCCATATCATGAGTCGGGTAATTCTGCTCACTAGGGGTCAACTTCCTCGAAGCATACGCAATTACTTTCCCATTCTGCATCAACACACAACCCAAAACCCTCTTTTCGAAGCATCACTGTAAATCATTAGGCCATCGCTCCCATTAGGCAAAGTCAAGATCGGTGCGGTAGCCAACCTCTTCTTCAATTCCTCAAAACTCTTGTCACATTTCTCGGTCACACAAACGGAACATTCTTCCGGGTTAACTGAGTCATCGGAGTAGCAATCCTCGAAAACCCTTCAATAAACCTTCTGTAATAACCGGCTAAACCAAGAAAGCTTCTAATCTCTGTCACAGACTCGGGTCTTTTCCAATCCACTATAGCTTCAATCTTTGACGGATCCACAGAAAATCCCATCTTTCGAAATAACATGACCCAGAAATGACACCTTCTCGAGCCAAAATTCGCATTTACTAAACTTCGCAAATAATTTCTCCCTCGCAAGAACGGATAAAACTGTCCTCAAGTGCTGCTCATGCTCATCTCGAGATTTCGAATAAACAAGAATGTCGTCGATGAAAACCACCACGAACGAATCAAGATAAGGATGGAAAATCCGGTTCATCAAATCCATAAACACGGCCGGCGCGTTAGTCAACCCAAACGGCATAACCAAGAATTCATAATGACCATACCGAGTGAGAAAAGCAGTCTTCGGAATATCCTCTGATCGAACCTTCAATTGATGGTACCCACTCCTCAATCAAGTTTAGAGAAAACCACGGACCCTTGAAGCTGATCAAACAAATCGTCAATATGGGGTAGAGGATACTTATTCTTCACCGTAACCTGATTCAACTTCCGGTAATCGATGCACAATCTCAGCGAACCATCTTTCTTCCGCAGGAACAAAACCGGTGCTCCCCACGGGGAAACACTAGGGCGGATAAACCCTCGATCAAGTAACTCTTGCAACTGAACCTTTAATTCCTTCAACTCCGCGGGAGCTAACCTATAAGGTGCTTTCGAAATTGGAGCCGTACCCGGCAAAAGATCTATACAAAACTCAATCTCACGATCGGGAGGCATCTCATACTCGGTAGAGAAAACATCGGGAAATTCCCGAACTACCCGAACACTATCCAAATTAGGGGATTCTTTCCTAGTATCAAGAACACTAGCCAAATACCCCTCACAACCACTATGCAATAATCGTCTCGCTTTCATAAAAGAAATTAAGCGAACCTTCCTACTCAGAGGACTAGCCTCAAAAACAAACTTAGGCACATCGGGAATCGAAAAAGTAACAGTTTTCTTACGGTAATCAACGGACGCATGAAACTTGCTCAACCAATCCATACCCAAAATGACATCAAAGTCTTGGATAGGAAGAACTACCAAATCCGCACAAAGGACTCGACAACAAATAACCACATCACAAGCACGAAAGACTCGATCAGAAATCAAGCATTCTCCTATAGGGGTCGACACCTCTAGCACGTACGGTAAAGACTCGAATGCAGCATTTAACATGGAAGCAAATTGCACAGAAATGTATGAATGAGATGATCCTGGATCTACTAACGCTCGTGCGCTCACATTAGACACAGAAACAATACCTCCAATAACGGATGGATCATCGGTAGCTTGTGGTTGATTCATGGCAAATATCTTTCCTTGAATTTTGGGCTTCCCAGCGGCATCCCTTTTCTGACCCTGATTAGTACCAACTCCTGACCCGGATGCTTGTCCTCTACATCTTGGGCAATCTTTTACAAAGTGACCCATTTGACCACAATTGGTGCACCTTCCTTGCTTCTTCCAACAACGGTCTTCAGAATGACCTTCCTTTTGACAATACGAACAAAGCCTCCTAACTTGGCTCCCTTAGTTCCCGGAAGTGGTACCCGGGTTCCTTGGGATCGGTTGCCCTCGAACTGAGATTGTCCCCCAAAGTTACCTCGATTATCGGAACGGTGCTGTGGTTGAGACTTAGCATGGCTTCCCGGTTTACCCGTACCCGCAACCTCGGTTTTCCTTTTGTGCTCCCCAATATCCTGCTCTATCAAATAGGCTCGGTCCACCGCATCTTGGAAAGTCACAATCCGTTGAGCAATAAGTTGAGTACGGATGGAGGTCTTCAATCCCCGAATGAATCTCATAGCCTTTTGTTCCTCGGTCCTCACCAAATAGTCACAATACCGGGCTAATTCTATGAACTTAGCCGAGTATTGTGCTATAGACAACACACCTTGCTCTAGGTTGAGTAGCTCGATCTCCTTTCGGTTTTGATCAACAACCGGAATGAAATGCTCCTTGAATTTGCGCACAAACAACTCCCACGCATACACCGTGTGAGTATCATCCCAAGTAGCTTTAACACCTTTCCACCAATGCTCGGCGGCACCCACAAGCTTGTAAGCCGCGAACCGGACCTTATCCTCATCCGAACACCCAAATACATCATAAATCTTCTCCATCGACTCAATCCACAACTCAGCCTTCCTTACATCGGGCTCCCCATTGAACTCAACCGGTTTCAACTTCAGAAATTGCTCCAATCCATAACGGGGTGGTGCTTGTTCTACCCTCGGACCTTGATCGTGTATGGCCTTCATGGCCGCCTCGAACATGCCTTGAAACATGGCACGGGCTTTTTCCCTTGTATCATTCTGATTCTGTGCCCCACCAATACCTCCTCTGTTTCTTCTTCCAGACATTGAGAACAATTACCTGCATAAAACATCAACCGTTAATCACTCCGCACACTACTACCCACCTAGGTCATACCAATCCACCTAGACTTATACTTAGAGCTAATGCCATAGCTCTGATACCAACTGTCGCGACCCCGGACCCCGCGGGCCCCGGGACCGCGAGCTGGACGTCGACTCTAAAACCAAAACTCAAAATACCGAAGTTAAAAATTCCATTTGATACCAAAAGGTGATAATCCAAAGTTTTACAAAACCAAGATTGACAAAAACCAATTACAACTATCATAAACTTCCACAAGTTTATGCTCAATAAAATACAAATATAAAATTCTTAACGACGTCATTGTTTGGTACAAATACCCCAAAAGGTTACACATTTATATAATGTAAACCAACCTATACAACTTTCCCCAAAAGAATGGATCCACACTCGACGACCTCTTTCTCGTGATCAGCGAGACTAATCCTTAGCACCTGGGGGGGGTTAAGGAAAAACAAAGATAAAAGGAAAGGGGGTGAGATAAATCTCAATAAGTTACTAATGCAACTACATGACATGCTATGATGCAATAAGAAATAAACAATAATAATTATCACATAGCACATAGCAATTATCATATAACAGATAGCAGCGGAAATAAACACATAACAAAGGATATAGCCAAGGTTTTCCAAACTGGTACATCCAAATAAAGGATCGCTGCGCAGCTTCAATAATCAACCATCAATATCTTCATAATAGCATGAAAGCCGAAGAGAAAACCCCGGTACCGGAACCAATAACCATAAAAGAAGTGTCACAAGGGACGGGAGACATGCCACAAAGTCATGCTCCAAGTAAAGCTAAAATGCACACAAAGGAGCTAGCTCTTCTCACATCCAAGGTCAATCTGGAGGAGGGTAATAATGGGGCAAAACAATGGTCAACATCACAATGGACTTGGCCGTGCCATCATAATGTTTCGCATCGCCCAAACACACACAAAATACCAGCTGGACTTTCACGTAAAGGTTAAGTAATAAAATACTAGCACGATAAACAACAAAGGATTCCAAAGTAGGGAATCATACCAAGAAGTCACCAAGAAAGTGAAATGAACTAACAATAACCAATTAAGGTGCTCTAATAATTTCCACAATAATAACACCAATCCCTTATCACATTTGATCACAAAGGATCCAGTTAACTCAAGCACACAAGCAAAACTATTCACTCATCTCGAAGAGCTCAAGGAGAGCTTTAAAATGATAGTTTATTCGCCTCAAACGGAGTTCTGATGAGAAAGTTATGGAGGAAACAATTTTAGAAGAAAAGGGAAGAATATATCAGAATTCTAGCTTGGCACGACCGTGCCTAAGAAAGTGGCACGACCGTGCCAAACATTTCGAGAGGGAAGGTAATTTTTTGGCGCGGCCGTGCCTAAGAGAGTGGCACGACCGTGCCAATCAAGACGGGAGGAAAGGGAATTGTTGCACGACCGTGCCAAATAAAGGAGCACGACCGTGCCAGATGATCAAAGCCCAGATTCTTCCTGGGTTTACAAATTTCGAACCAAAACACAACCTTCACTAAAGTTATCAAAATCAAAGCTTTCCAATACATTTCTAAAGCTCCTAAACAACATCCAACCTAAAGGGAACCTAAATAACACCCTTTAATCATCCAAACCAACACCAAATCCCCACATTCAAGATTTCACCATTTTTACCCAAAAACTCAAATAAATTCAAAATAAATTCTAAACTCAACCAAACTTCAAATATAACACATCAAACATCATATAAACATGAGATGAACATTTTAGCATCAAAATGGGGGAAAAGTAACTTACTTGAAAATCTCAAAGTTGATGGATTTCAAATATTTTTGGCTTCCAACGATCCTATCGACGATCTAAACAATGTTCACGTTTTAAGAAATGAATAATAATGAGAGGAAGAAGGAGAAAATGAAGAGAGAAGGAGAGGAAGAAAAACTTACCAATTTGCTAGAGAGAGAGAGAGGTTTCCAGGGAGAGAGAGGGAGGTGGAGTGTGAGGTGAAAGAGTAGGGTGAGGGAGGTGAGGGAAGTAGGGAGAAGATGAAGAAATGTTTGAAATGTTACAAAAAGGCCCCTCCCCCAATACTACCTTTTTAATTAAACTCCCCACTAATTAATAAGACTCAACACATATATACTAGCACAAATGACCCAATTAAAATGCTAGGCATAAATATTATAACACATAAATTGCACACATAATTATTTAAATAATTAATAATTTAAATAAATAAATAAGCAAATAATTAAATAATAATCATTTAATTGCTAATAAAATAGAGCCTATATTTCGGGTCGTGACAACCGCATCCTGGAATGTCACAATCCTCTGGGCTATAAGTTGAGTACGAATAGAAGTCTTCAAACCCCGGATGAATCTCATAGCCTTCTGTTCTTCGGTCCTCACAAGATAGTCACAATACCGGGCTAATTCTGTGAACTTAGCAGAGTATTGAGCTATAGACAACAAACCTTGCTCCAAGTTGAGAAGCTCGATCTCCTTTCGGTTTTGATCCACTACCGGAATGAAATGCTCCTTGAACTTTCGCACAAACAATTCCCATGCATACACTGTGTGAGTATCATCCCAACTCGCTTTAACACCCTTCCACCAATGCTCGGCGGCACCCACAAGTTTATAAGCCGCAAACCAGACCTTGTCTTCATCGGTGCAACCAAAGACATCATAAATTTTCTCCATCGACTCAATCCATAGCTCGGCCTTCCTTACATCGGGTTCCCCATTGAACTCAACCGGTTTCAATTTCAGAAATTGTTCCAATCCGTAGCGGGGTGGTGGTGCTTGTTCTACCCTCGGACCTTGATCATGTATGGCCTTCATGGCCGCCTCAAACATTCCCTGAAACATTGCACGGGCTTCATCCCTTGTTTCATTCTGATTTGCATTACCGGTATTACTTTCACCACTTCTCCTTCGAGCCATTTCAAACAAGTACCTGCATAAAACAACAATTGTTAGTCACTCCGAACACACTACCCTCCTAGGTCATACTAATCCACCTATACATATACTTAGAGCTAATGCCATAGCTCTGATACCAACTGCGCGCCCCCGAACCCGCGGGTCCAGAATACGCGAGCTGGACGTCGACTTAAAACCAAAACTCTAAAATATAGAAGTTAAAAATTCCATTTTGAACCAAAAGATGATAACACAAGGTTTTACAAATCCAAGTTTAAATCAACAAAGTGCATCTAACATAAGCTCCACAGCTTATACCAAAAAGAATAAAATATACAATTCTTAATGACGTCAATAATGGTAAAACTATCCCCAAAAGGTTATACATTTAAATAATGTAAACTGATCCATAACAACCTGCCCCAAAATCTCAATCCTCTCGACGTCCTCCTCGATCCGCGAATCCTAATCCTTTTCCTCCTGGGGGGGGGTTAAGGAAAAACAAAGATGGAAATAAACGGGGTGAGATAAAATCTCAGTAAGTTACTAATGCAACTACATGACATGCTATAATGCAATAAGCAATAAACAATGATAGATATCACATAGCATGAAACAATTAACAGTCAACAGATAGCAGCGGAATGTAAACACATAACAAAGGATATTAGCCAAGGTTTCCAAACTGATAGAACCAATAAAGGTTCGCTGCGCAGCTTCAACAATCCACCAATCCATATCTTCACAGTAGCATAAAAACCGAAGAGAAAACCCCGGTCAGAAGCGACCAATCAACCCATCAATCAAACAAACCATCTTCATAGTAGCATAAAAGCTGAAGAGAAACCCGGTACCGGAACCAATAAAAATGTAAAGTGCCACAAGGGGCGGGAGTCATGCCACAAAGTCATGCTCCAAAACGATTAGCTAGAATACCCACAACGGAGCTAGCTCATCCCAACCAAGGCCAATCTGGATGAGGACAGAAGGACCAATGGGCGATGCTATACTGTACTTGGCTCGTGTCATTATAGCATTATCCATTGCCTGACTCGATACACAATTTAACCAGCTGGACTTTCAATAATGCTAAGTAATGAATACTAGCTTTATAAACATCAAAAGGGTTCCAAAGTAGGGAACCGTAACACAAATCACCATAAAGATACAACGATTACTCATTAAGAGTTTAATAACATTGATAGCAAGAAGTTCCTCATAAAAGAGTTCAATAACAGAAATGGAATTGCTCATAAAAGCCCAACAATACAAATCATTAAAACGAAATGATTCTAGGACAAGGATCCATATCAAACGCATTCTAACATGATACACGCGAGTTACTCATAGAGAGTACTACCCAAATGGTCATTAGAGAGTACTACCCAAATGGTCATTCCCCAAATAGCACAATGACTATCATTAAAACTATCCCAAACGTCCACTCATTATGAAAGTGTTCCCACATTTTCCAATAATCCATAACTAAATTCCATAACCCATTTATTCACAAAGGAACCAAGGCGAAACCACACAAACTGATATTCCCAACTTGATTACAACGGACCGATTCTAAACACTTTGTCATAAGACACTAAATGAAATCTCAACACAATATAAACCTGAAACTCGCCTAAATAAACCACCTCAGCTTGAAGTACTCTAGAAGAGATTTAAAATGATAGTTTACTCGTCCAAAACGGAGTTCGGATGAGAAAGTTATGGAGGAAACAGTTTTAGAAGAAAAGGGAAGAATATATCAGAGTCCCAGCTTGGCACGACCGTGCCTAAGAAAGTGGCACGACCGTGCCAAACATGACGAGAGGAAAGTGAATATTGGCACGACCGTGCCAAATAAAGGGGCACGACCGTGCCAGAAGAACAATGCCCAGATTTCTTCCTGGGTTCATACATACCCGAAAATGGCACCCAAACAACCCAAAATTCTTACCATTTCTCAAATACTCAAAATCAAGACTTCCAATAAGCATAACAATGAACCAAAACAACTTATAAACTTGAATAGGACCAAAATAACACATCTAGAAACCCAAATCAAGGTTTAAATCCCAACCTTCATATAATCACCATTTTTAACCAAAAATCCAAATAAATTCCAAATAAATTTCAAACTCAATCAAACTTCAAATATAACAACTAAAGCATTATATAAGCATGATATGAACCATTTAGCATATTAATGGGGGAAAAGCAACTTACCCGGATTTTCTCAAAGGTGACGGAACTCGAAATTTCTTGGCTTCCTACGATCCTATCCACGATCTAAACATGATTCATGTTTTAAGAAATGAGAAATAACAAGAGGAAGAGGAAGATGAAGAAAATGAAGAGAGAAGAAGAGAGAAACTTACCCCTTTTTCTTCCTTGGAGAGAGAGAGAGAAATGGGCTGGGAAATGATGAGGGTGAAGGGGAAGAGTGAGGGAGAAGAGAAGGAGTAGGGAGGGAGTAGGGGAAATGATTCAAAATGTTACACTCGGGCCCCTTCCTCAACTACTAACACAATACTACTCTCCCAACTAACAATTAAGACCCAACAATACTACACTAACCCAAATAACCCAAATACGATGCTTAAGCATAAATATTATAACACATAAAATGCACACATAATTATTTAAATAAATAATAATTTAAATAAATAAATAAGCAAATAATTAAATAATAATCATTTAATTACTAATAAAATAGAGCCTAGATTTCGGGTCGTGACAGAATCCACATTGAAATTACTCATATACTAAAAAGTGTTTTAATCATGGCATGGCAAAATGAACTTAAAACTTTATTTGAAGGCTTATTACATATAGCATATAACATATTTATGAGCACATAATATAAACATGTTACACATCAAGTTTATCCACTAAATTAATAGTCATTAATTTAAGCATAACATTTATGTGTCATTAGTTTCTCTATAATTATGAGGATGAGACTTCTTTGAACTTTGGTTATCATCTCCAAATCAAGACAACAATAAGTGCGGCCGAAACTAAGCCATAAGGCAAACACAGTTCCGCACTAATTCAAGAAACCAAGAAAGTAGTCCATATGGCCGAAACTAAGCAATAGATGGTCTCGATGAACGTAGGCTAATTGCATCCACAATTCCACATGAATCTCCAATCTTTGAATCAAGAACTTTGTTTCTCAATTTTAACAATTATGAACTCTTCATAATTCTAACTTCGTTTTATCTTTGAAACTTTGATTGCGATCAAATTTGGGAAACACAATCTCGATGAACGTATATTAGCCATCCAAACTTTGAACCAATCTCAGAATCCCAAGACTAAAACAAATAGGAAAATTAAACCCCGAGATCCACACCCAAAACCTAGCAAGAGCCCCCCAACCGAAACCCTTGGTCCGGCCGGGTCACTTCATTGGGTCCGGTCGTGTCACGACCCGAAAACTAGGCTCTATTTTATTAGTAATAAATAATTATTATTTATTTATTTGCTTAATTATGTATTTAAATTATTGTTTATTAAAAATAATTATGTGTGCAATTTATGTTTCATAATATTTATGCCTAGCATTTTATTTGGGCCATTTGTGCTAGTGTAGAAGTGTTGAGTCTCAATTGTTAGTGGGGAGTTTATTGGTAAAGGGTAGTAGTAGGGGAGGGGTCTAAGTGTAATGTTTCAAATAATTCTCCCTACTCCCTCCCTCACCTCCCTCACTCTTTCACCCTCACCTCACTTCTCTCACTCTCCCAGCAACTCTCTCTCTCTCTCTCCATTTTGGGTAAGTTTTTTCTTCACGTTCTTCTCTCTACATTCTACCTATCTTCCCCTCATTATCTCTCATCTCTCATTTCTCATAACTCGTCGATAGGATCGTAGAGGGCTAAGAATATTCGAATTCCGTCAACTTTAAGAAAATCCGGGTAAGTTACTTTTCCCCTATTTATGTTAAAAATGTTCATCATTAACTCCATTGATGCTCTAGTTTATATATATGGCTTCGTTGGTTGATTTGGAACCTATTTGCAATTTATTCATATTTTTGTGAAAATTTGGGTATTTGAATCATTCTTTGGTTTGGGTTGTTTAAATGTTGCTAGAGGAGTTATTTTAAGCTTAGAAGTTGTTTTGGCACTTGGGTAAATTAGTTGGGAGTGTTGGTGTTAATTTGGGGTGAAATGGTGATTTTGGTGTTTATTTTCGGGTTGCAGAACCCAGGAAGAAGATCTGGGTTTGCTGAATTTCCTTGGCGGCGCGCGCATCCCCTGCGTATGAGGCGCGCGCACCCTCCTATCCTCCAACCTTGATTTTCCAACTGTAGAAGGGAGGCGCACGCACCCTTTTCTTGGAGGCGCGCGCACCCTCCATCTCCATTCTGATGTTTCTCCTTCTAAACTCAGGAGGCACGCGCACCCCTTGGTGATGAAGCGCGCGCACCCTTCTTCCCATTTGTGGCGCATTCCTAACTGATTCAGGGAGGCGCGCGCACCCTGTTGGTGGGAGGCGCGCGCACCCTGTTGGTGGGAGGCGCACGCACCCCTCTACCTTCTGTGAAAATCATTGTTTTCTTGTCCAATCTTTTGAAGGCCATAACTTCTTCTTCCGAACTCCGTTTTACTCGAGTAAACTATCGTTTTAAAGCCCTTTTAGAGTACTTAGAGATGAGGTGGTTTATTTGGTGGGGATTCAGGTTCAGATTGTGATGAGCCTTGGGTAGGTATTCTATAACAAAACGTTTATGATCGGTCCGTTGTGTCCAAGAACTCCCTTTTTGTTGGTATAAGACTAGGATGCAATCTTAGCCTAGATTTTGGGTACTACTTTAGTAGACTTAAAAATGATCATTATGGGTTACTTTAATGTCTGGATTTGGTTCCTTTGTGAACAATTTAGTTGTGGAATCAATTTGGTTATTGTTTGGAAATGAGGAACACTTTAATGTGGAAAATGGTTCCTCTGTGAACAAATATGTTATGGGATTTAATTGAGTATTGTTTTGGATTGTTTGAGCACCTTTGATGTGTTGTTTGGATTGGTTTACCTTTGTGGTGACTTATTTGGAATGGTTCCCTACTTTGGAATCATTAGTTGTTTATCGTGCTAGTATTTTATTACTTAGCCTTTACTTGAAAGTCCAGCTGGTATTTGTGTGTTTCGGGCGATGCGAAAGATTATAATGGCAATGAGCTGAGTCCATTATAATTCTTGACCATTGTTTTGCCCCATTATTACCCTCCTCCAGATTGGCCTTGGATGTGAGATGAGCTAGCTCCTTTGTGAGCATTCTAGCTGTTTGGTTTGGGTTATGACTTTGTGTCATATTCCCTTGCTATTATTGGTTATTGGTTCCGGTACCGGGGGTTTTCTCTTCATCTTTTATGCGACTATGAAGATGTTGATCGGGTTGATTATTGAAGCTGCGCAGCGACCTTTATTTGGTTCTATCTGTTGGGAAACCTTGGCTCAGTATCCATGTGAATTGTTTATTTCCGCTGCTGTTTGTTATCTGTTGTGTGCTGTGTGCTATCTGCTATATGAGATTTTTCTATTGTTAGAAGCTATTATTATCGCATGTTGCATAATAGCATGTCATGTAGTTGCATTAGTAACTTATTGAGATTTATCTCACCCCCCTTTCTTTTATCTTTGTTTTTCCTTAACCCCCCCCCCCAGGAGGAAAGGATTAGGATTCGCGGATCGAGGAGGACGTCGAGTGGATTGAGATTTTGGGCAGGTTGTTATTGATCGGTTTGCATTATTTAAATGTATAACCTTTTGGGGATAGTTTTACCAACAATGACGTCATTAAGATTTGTAATATTTTGTATTTTGGGTGTGAGCTTGTGGAGCTTACACTAGTTGTTTTATGATGTTGTTAAACTTGGATTTTCTAAACCTTGTGTCATTATCTTTTGGTATAAAAGGAAAAGTTTTATCTTCATTATTTTAGAGTTTATTGTTTAAGTCGACGTCCAGCTCGCGCACTCCGGGCCCGCGGGGTCGGGGTCGCGACAGTTAGTATCAGAGCTATGGTTTAGCTCTATGTATAAGTATAGGTGGACTAGAATGACCTAGGAGGGTAGATGGGTTTGGAGTGAGTACCGACGAGTATTTTATGCAGGTATTTGTTTGTAATGGCTAGAAGAAGAGCTGGTGAAGGCATCAGTGGGACTCAGAATCTTAATGGTCTACGGGAAGAAAACCGTGCAGTGTTTCAGGGCAGGTTTGAAGCGGCCGTGAAAGCAATTCATGACCAAGGGCCGAGAGAGGAACATGTAGCACCTCCGCGAGATGGGTTGGAGCAGTTCTTGAAGTTGAAACCAAGTGAGTACGACGGTGAGCCTGATGTGAAGAAGGCCGAGCTATGGATAGAATCGATGGAGAAAATCTACGATGTCTTTGGTTGCACTGATGAGGATAGGGTTCTGTTTTCAGCTTATAAGCTCGTGGGGGCTGCGGAACATTGGTGGAAGGCACTGAAGACCAGTTGGGATGCGACTCTTGTACCATATCCTTGGGAGTGGTTCGTGAGGAAATTCAAGGATCATTTTATCTCTCTAGTGAATCAAAACCGGAAAGAGATCGAGTTCCTCAGCTTGGAGAAAGGCATGATGTCAGTAGCACAGTACTCGGCTATGTTCACAGAATTAGCCAGGTGTTGTGACTACCTTGTGCGGACCGAGGAGCAGAAAGCGATGAGATTGATCAGGGGTTTGAAGACAGCTATTAGGACTCAACTTTTAGCCCAAAGAATTCAACCTTTTCAGGATGCCGTGGACCGTGCATATTTGATAGAGCAAGACATCGGGGGACACAAGATGAAGACTGAGATGGTTAACCCGGGAAAACAAGGAGGGCAAAACAGGGCTCAACCCCAGCAATATTCGGATAACAGAGGTAATTCTGGAGTGCAAACTCGATTCAGAAAGCAACTTCAAGGGCAACCAACAGTAGGAAATCAAGGTTCTAATAAGGGGACACGAAATGGGAAAGTCTGCAGCTACTGTTAGAGGAAAGGACACTCAGAAAACAAGTGTTGGAAGAAGCAGGGAAAATGTGTGAAGTGTGGTCAGTTGGGACACTTCGTTAAAGATTGTCTGAGGTTTAAAATTCAGTCATCGGGGACAGGAAATGGAATACCTCAGGGTCAGAAGAGGGATGCTTCGGGGAAGCCCAAGGTTTCGGGTAGAGTATTTGCAATCAATCAGCACTCAGCGGGTGACTCATCAGTTTCAGGAGGTATTATTTTGCGTCGAGAGAGCGAGCGCGCGCATTTTAGGATCATCTCATTCTCATGTTTATGTGCATTTAGTTGCATTTATTTCTCTTGAGTCTTTGACTTGTGTGTTGTCAGTGTCTACTCCTATGGAGGAGCGTAGGGTATCCGATGAAGTCTTATGTGTTTATGATGTGCATAAGTATGGTTATGTTTTACCTGCTAAATTAGCCCTGTTGCTATTACAAGATTTTGATGTTACTCTTGTTTTAGTCGATGGTTATAGGAAGATTGTTATATTCTCCATTCCTGATTTCTTAAAATTGTTTGAGACCGTTCCTTTGGGTATAATTATACTCATCTTTTCTTAGATGGGATTTGAATATATGACTTAGGTAGGTGTCAATGGGATGTCTATACCGAATTGTTGGGTGTATGTATCATTTGTAAGATTTCTATTTTCTTCTGAACAGTACCTAGTATTTGAGGAGGAGCTTGGGTTAAATTGGGTTGTTATGGTACAAGGTTGTAATGCTAATATTTAGATCAATATCCATATTGTATCGGTTGGGTTATAGGAGTTGAGGATTCAATGAGGATCTCTTAAGGAAAATTTTGGTCAGTTTTAGTACATCTCCGTGAATGCATCGGAATGGATCAGTATGGAGAGGTGTACGATTTGTTATGGATGATGAGTTTGTTGTAGGAGTTATGATCATTAATGGTGGTAAGCGTGTTAAGTTAGAAAGGACTAAGTACATTTTGGGAGAATAATAATTTCTCGATCTATGTTAAAGGCATTTTGAAATTTTGGTTAGATAGTGGTTCTATGGTTCTAAATCCCTTCTTGGTGGCGTTTCCCGAATTGGATCAAGGGTATGTGATGGAAGTGGAGTATCAATACTTGGGCATAATTAAGGAATATCATGATTTGGTATTGGGTCGGTTGGAACGTTGCTAGCTAATTGGTTTATTATGATGGTAGTACTATTGAGCCTAAGTATCATTAGGTTAATAAATGTATGCGTGAAAGACTAACTTGGGTTAGCTATTGAGGATTTGAGATTTGTTGATTTCCTTGGGTATATGAGCACAAATTATTAACTAAAAAGGGAGTTAGAGGCAATCCCTTGAAGATAAAATTTCGATCATTTTCGGACTATTGAGTATTCGTAATTATTTTAGGCTTTCAAGGATTGGAGTGTTATGACGATGATATTATGGCGTAGATTTAAGTGAACATTTTGTATTAAAATTTTGGGTTTATATTACACCTCTAGTTTAAGGTGCTACCTAGAGCGAGAGCACTATAATGGGAATCCTTAGAGATATAGCCTTTGGTGAATATTATGGGGATGGAAAATTTCTTTAGCTTTTCATATTTTAAAAGCTAATTAAGCTCGAGATGGTAATGTTTTGAATTTCTGGGGAATAATACTAAGTATGCGATTTACAAATGGAAGTACCTTTGCGGTGCAGTTGAGGTTATGAATAAGGCGAGCTTGAGATATCTCGAGAATTATGTGTGGAAATAATTTGGGTTCTTTGATTTTGAGTACGGATTTTGATTAGTAATGAAGATAATGATGGAATGATTCGGTTCGAGAGGTAGTGTTATCGTAAGCTTTATTTAAGGTTACCATGTAGTGGGTTAGATTGGACAATTGAGGAATTTGAGAAATGGCGGAACTATCGTATCCGTACCTATTTGGTCTTTCGGGTAAGTAATTTAAAATTCAGGACGAATTTTCTTTAAGGGGGAGTGAATGTCACGACCCAAAAACTAGGCTCTATTTTATTAGTAATAAATAATTATTATTTATTTATTTGCTTAATTATGTATTTAAATTATTGTTTATTAAAAATAATTATGTGTGCAATTTATGTTTCATAATATTTATGCCTAGCATTTTATTTGGGCCATTTGTGCTAGTGTAGAAGTGTTGAGTCTTAATTGTTAGTGGGGAGTTTATTGGTAAAGGGTAGTAGTAGGGGAGGGGCTAAGTGTAATGTTTCAAATAATTCTCCCTACTCCCTCCCTCACCTCCCTCACTCTTTCACCCTCACCTCACTTCTCTCACTCTCCCAGCAACTCTCTCTCTCTCTCTCTCTCCATTTTGGGTAAGTTTTTTCTTCTCTTTCTTCTCTCTACATTCTACCTATCTTCCCCTCATTATCTCTCATTTCTCATAACTTGAATCATGTTTAGATCGTCGATAGGATCGTAGAGGGCTAAGAATATTCGAATTCCGTCAACTTTGAGAAAATCCAGGTAAGTTACTTTTCCCCTATTTATGTTAAAAATGTTCATCATTAACTCCATTGATGCTCTAGTTGATATATATGGCTTCGTTGGTTGATTTGGAACCTATTTGCAATTTATTCATATTTTTGTGAAAATTTGGGTATTTGAATCATTCTTTGGTTTGGGTTGTTTAAATGTTGCTAGAGGAGTTATTTTAAGTTTAGAAGTTGTTTTGGCACTTGGGTAAATTAGTTGGGAGTGTTGGTGTTAATTTGGGGTGAAATGGTGATTTTGGTGTTTATTTTCGGGTTGAAGAACCCAGGAAGAAGATCTGGGTTTGCTGAATTTCCTTGGAGGTGCGCGCATCCCCTGCGTATGAGGCGCGCGCACCCTCCTCTCCTCCAACCTTGATTTTCCAACTGTAGAAGTCAGGCGCACGCACCCTTTTCTTGGAGGCGCGCGCACCCTCCATCTCCATGCTGATGTTTCTCCTTCTAAACTCAGGAGGCGCGCGCACCCCTTGGTGATGAAGCGCGCGCACCCTTCTTCCTATTTGTGGCGCATTCCTAACTGATTCAGGGAGGCGCGCGCACCCTGTTGGTGGGAGGCGCGCGCACCCCTCTACCTTCTGTGAAAATCATTGTTTTCTTGTCTAATCTTTTGAAGGCCATAACTTCTTCTTTCGAACTCCGTTTTAATCGAGTAAACTATCGTTTTAAAGCCCTTTTAGATTACTTCGAGATGAGGTGGTTTATTTGGTGGGGATTCAAGTTCAGATTGTGATGAGCCGTGGGTAGGTATTCTATAACAAAACGTTTATGATCGGTCCGTTGTGTCCAAAAACTCCCTTTTTGTTGGTATAAGACTAGGATGCAATCTTAGCCTAGATTTTGGGTACTACTTTAGTAGACTTAAAAATGATCATTATGGGTTACTTTAATGTCTGGATTTGGTTCCTTTGTGAACAATTTAGTTGTGGAATCAATTTGGTTATTGTTTGGAAATGAGGAACACTTTAATGTGGAAAATGGTTCCTCTGTGAACAAATATGTTATGGGATTTAATTGAGTATTGTTTTGGATTGTTTGAGCACCTTTTATGTGTTGTTTGGATTGGTTTACCTTTGTGGTGACTTATTTGGAATGGTTCCCTACTTTGGAATCATTAGTTGTTTATCGTGCTAGTATTTTATTACTTAGCATTTACTTGAAAGTCCAGCTGGTATTTGTGTGTTTCGGGTGATGCGAAAGATTATAATGGCAATGAGCTGAGTCCATTATAATTCTTGACCATTGTTTTGCCCCATTATTACCCTCCTTCAGATTGTCCTTGGGTGTGAGATGAGCTAGCTCCTTTGTGAGCATTCTAGCTGTTTGGTTTGGGTTATGACTTTGTGTCATATTCCCTTGCTATTATTGGTTATTGGTTCCGGTACCGGGGGTTTTCTCTTCAGCTTTTATGCGACTATGAAGATGTTGATCGGGTTGATTATTGAAGCTGCGCAGCGACCTTTATTTGGTTCTATCTGTTGGGAAACCTTGGCTCAGTATCCATGTGAATTGTTTATTTCCGCTGCTGTTTGTTATCTGTTGTGTGCTGTGTGCTATGTGCTATATGAGATTTTTCTATTGTTAGAAGCTATTATTATCGCATGTTGCATAATAGCATGTCATGTAGTTGCATTAGTAACTTATTGAGATTTATCTCACCCCCCCTTTCTTTTATCTTTGTTTTTCCTTAACACCCCCCCCCCCCAGGAGGAAAGGATTAGGATTCGCGGATCGAGGAGGACGTCGAGTGGATTGAGATTTTGGGCAGGTTGTTATTGATCGGTTTGCATTATTTAAATGTATAACCTTTTGGGGATAGTTTTACCAACAATGACGTCATTAAGATTTGTAATATTTTGTATTTTGGGTGTGAGCTTGTGGAGCTTACACTAGTTGTTTTATGATGTTGTTAAACTTGGATTTTCTAAACCTTGTGTCATTATCTTTTGGTATAAAAGGAAAAGTTTTATCTTCATTATTTTAGAGTTTATTGTTTAAGTCGACGTCCAGCTCGCGCACTCCGGGCCCGCGGGGTCGGGATCGCGACAGGTCGGACCTCCTCCGAAAAATCTCAGATTTTTAAAGTTCCAAAATTTATCTCAAAATTGTTTTTCCCGATTCAATTAGGATTTGGTGTTCTTGGTGATCCAATCACCATGATCATCAAAACCTTGAATTAACAATTCATGAATCCCTAGATTATCAAAACTTTAATCCAATCAAAAATTGATAACCCAAACAATTTTAAATCCACCATAATTTTTATTGCGATTGAATAGTGCAATTAAAGTTTATAAAACAATAAACCACATATAATCATATAACACATAAACATCATAATTCAATATTCATATCATGCTAGGCACATAAACAAACAATTTATATACACACAACATGATCAAGTATTGAAATAATGAACATAAACGGGGCTCTGATACCACTGTTGGGTTTCGTAGTAACATGCGCAGCGGAATTAAGCATTTAAAATTTTCATGAAACCCAAAGCCATAGATCCGTTCATATGATTATATCAAATACATACAATATGAATACTATAATACTAACCCTTGATGACTTTGAATTTTAACCTTTGATCTTGGTGGAGTCTTGAAGCTTGATCACGAAAGCAAGAACACGAACTTCGAAGATGATAAGCTTCACCCTCTAGCGGTATCCACACCTCGAACGAATATCAAGAGCACTTGATCTTGGTTGCTAGACCAAAATTATGAAACACACTTTAACAATTATATTGACTATATGGAATTATGAATTCTTGATCTTAGATTCCAAATCACTAATCAAGAATATTGTTCTCTCAATGAACTAGGATAATCCTCTTTAATGGCTGGTGAAAAAGACTTTATATAGGTCCTGTAACGCCCATCCTTATTCTTGTTAAATATTTGACTTGCTTGTTAAATTTTTAAACTTGCATATTATGTGCTAGTTTTACTTGGGTTAATTTCTTAACTGCTTTAAAATATTAAGGTTGTTAAATGTCTAGTTTTGACTTTTGGGTCATTTGTGAAAATATGACTTTAGGGGCCTTTTTGTTAAAAGTGAAACTTGAGGGGCCTAGTGTCATTTTTTGAAAGTTGAAGTATATCTTCTTGGTTTGCTTCTCAGAGAAATTCATTTTCCCCAAACTTTGTTTTACGTTTCCTCTGAAGAAAGTTAGGGTTAGAGTTTTACCCTATTCTCGACTCCTCGAGTTTAATTAACACTCTGTTCTCAATTCCGATCCCGTATAAATATTCGTGGCGTTGAATAGAGCATTTCCTGCCGAACACAAATAAGTTTGGTTGAACTTGATTTCAGACTAGGTAAGTTATTAGCTCCCCCTTGCTTGTAATAACATGTATGTATGTTATTCCTGATACTTGTGCTTGTCAATTTCGTGTTTGGGGTGATTTTTGTGATACTTGTAATTTTGGGACAAAGGGAGTATAAACCTATTGTGTAAAATGATGAAAGAAAATTGAAAGTAATAATTTTGAACTTGTATGCACTCTTGGTAATTTCCTTGTTGTTAGTTTATTAGTAGAAAGTTACTCCTACGCTTGGGACGGAGAATTCTTAGCCTGGGAAGAAATTTGCAATCTGCTGGAAAAGAGACCAAGCGCCCGCCCGGGTAGAAGCAGGCGCCCGCCCGAGTAGAGTAAGAGCCCGACCGGGTAAGAGTCAGAGCCCACCTGGGTATAAGAGTGAGCGCCCGCCCGGTTAAGACCGAGCGCCCGCCCGGTCCCCTGTTTTTACAAAAATGGTTAAAACTCAATTGAAATGAAACCTTACCCCTCCAAAGTCATAGAGCCTTAGTATAAGATATCCTAGCATGTGTATATGTACCTTTTGGGGCATTAGAACTTAGTCTTGAACATGAACACTTATAGAACTCAAATGAGAACTTAAGTATAAGAGTAACAACTCTTCTTGATGTCTAGAAAGTGCTATAAACAAGCACTAATGTGTTATGCTTGTCTTGAAACCAGTGTTTGTGCACCTTAGGGGCATTAGAACAATGTCTTGAGTTTAAACATCCAAAGTATAGGATGATGAACTTGAAGTATAAGATGTCTAACTCTTATATATGACTTGAATGTCCAAAGATTGGAATAATAACTTGAAGTATAAGACAATAAAATCTTGTACATGACTTGAACATCCAAAGAATTGGATTAAGACTTGAACATAAGATGATAAAATCTTGTACATGACATGACACCAATACATGTGTATGGTAATGAACTTGAAAGTGCTAAGAACAAGCACTAACGTGTATGAAATATGTTCTTGATGTGTATGTGCAAACATTGCATATAGCTACTTGATAATAATGTGACTTCTTGATTACTTGAAGCATGTTTCTTGATGAGCTAGTCCACTACTTTTGGATTAGTTCTACTCCCGTAGTTCAAGTAAATACCTACTTGTGCATTCTTGTGTGAGTCCAGCTGGTCCTTGCTTGTTCGGACGTATATAGGTTCACGCTTATCATGAGGCTGGGGCCAAAGTGATAATCGGGGATCTATGTATCTGCGCTTGACCCCTTACTACAGGCCATAATAAGGGCATAGCTTCCTTTGTTAGAGCAATACGCCTGATAAAAGTGAATGCTAAACTCGTGAACACCTCGTGAATCTTGATCTTGGGAATGACACTGGTTACAGGGTCTTCTTATATATACTGCATAAGCAGTTTCTTGATATTGATCGTGATTTGTCAAAGTAATACAAGCTACGACAACAATGGTATTCTTGGGAGGAATAAGGAAGGAAGCAATATCCTTTGTAACGTGCTAGCTTAGCCTTATGTGCTACTTGATGAGTTGGCTTAGCCTCTCATATACTTGTTACTTGATGATACTTGGTACATGATTACATGAGTATCTACTTGAATTGCATGATAACATGTCATGTAGCTGCATCTAATAGCTTACTGAGATTTATCTCACCCCGTTCCTTGTTTATTTGTTTTCCTTATATCAATGGAAGGCTAGTGATATTGCGCAGTGAGGCTCCACATAGCTGGGAGCTTACTACGTAGGTTATTATTCTTTTGGGGCTTGTGTCCTTTTACATTTTGGTGAGGACGATGTATTATGGGTTATGTAACTCCTTATTTTGGGGTAGACAGTCTTGTATAGTACTTGTTGTCTCTAGACATCTTGTAATGCTAGCATATGTGCTAGGCATGTTTCCGTTGGGTATAATCATGTTTGGTTTAAATTTTCTTGTCTAGAACTCTTGGTGTGAGCTATCTTAGCTCCTTACTCTAGAGTATATATATCATGTCAGTTTGTTATAAACAGTTGTCATCCAGTTTCTTGTTAGTTTCTTGATTCTTGTTATTCACGCGCACCAGGTTCGAGGTTCTATTAGGGGATCCCAGGACCTGGGGGCGTGTCAGTTGGTATCAGAACTACCCTGGTTTAGCTACCCTGTTTAGCTACCTTGGTTTGCTCTAAGTCTGGATAGGGTCTATGGCCTAGGTATGAGTTAGTCTTGGGGTGTTATTAACGCCGAGTATTTACCTACAGGTACAATGAGTTCTGAAGGTACTAGTGGCAGTACTCAGCTGAGATCTGTAACTCCTCAAGAAGAGATGGTTGATAATATAGACTGGGATTATCCTAATCGACTTACAAGGTTCTTGAAGTTGAAACCTCGTAGCTTTGACAGGGAACCTGATGCTAAGAAGGCACAAGAGTGGATTGAAAGTATAGAAAAGATCTTTACAGCCTTGAGATGTGCAGGAGGTGATAAGGTAACATTTGCAACCTTTAAACTTGAGAAAGCTGCTAAACATTGGTGGCAAGTTCTGAATAAAAGCTGGGAACTGGAAGGGGTACCACAGACTTGGGAGAATTTTCTCAAAGCATTCAAGTCACAGTTCATTCCAGCAGTGGTCGAAGATAGAAAAGAGATGGAATTTCTTAATCTGGAGCAGGGAAGCTTGACAGTGGGGTAATACTCAACCAAGTTCACAGAATTGGCTAGGTATTGTGATCACTTAGTTCCAAATGAAACAAAGAAGGCACAGAGGTTTGTGAAGGGGTTGAAGACCGAGTACAGGAAGCAACTTCTTTCTCTACAGCTTACTAGTTATCAACAAGCAGTGGAGAGGGCTTATGGCATTGAAAATGACATTGAAGAATACAAGGTGAAGTTGGGAACAATCATGACAGGTCGTGTTTCAGAGAAAGCACAGGGATCTGGTTCTAAGGGTGGTAAATCTAGCCGCCAAGATCGTCGATTCCGATAACCATCTGAAAGTAAAGGTAGTGTATCAACTGGTTCTAAGACAACAGTCCAAGGTCCCAGGAAAGTGTGTGGTTATTGCTTGAAAGAAGGCCATTCTGAAGACAAGTATTGGCTAAAGCAAGGAAAATGTTTATCTTGTGGGAAAACAGGGCACTTTATCAAGAATTGTCCTAAAGGCAAAGGAAGTCAAGTTGGGGGTACAAGTCAACAGGCCTCAGGTACTAAGAGAGATATTGGGGGTCGACCTAAATTTTAGGGTCGAGTGTTTGCTCAGATCAGCAGGGTGTAGCTGAGTCTTCTGCGGTCATAGGAGGTACTATATTACTTTCTAGTACGAGAGCGCGAGTCCTGATAGATCCAGGCTCATCTCATTCTTATGTGGCATCTCATTTTGTGTCGCATTTGCATGTTCTTCCTGATTCTATGCCTTATGTGCTAGAAGTATCTTCCCCTATAGGAGATTGCATGTTTGCTTCTGAGGTTTATAAGAAATGTGAGGTTCTTGTGGGTGATCATTCCCTTCTTGCTGACCTAGTCGTGTTACCTATAAGGGACTTCGACGTGATTCTTGGCATGGATTGGCTTTATGTGCATCATGCATCTGTTGATTGTTATAGAAAAGTAGTAACTTTTTCTATACCTGGTTTGCCTGATTTTACCTTTGAAGGTGATAGGCCTATGTGTGATATACGTGTTATTTCTGCTTTAAAAGCTAGAAAACTTTTATCTCGTGGTTGTGCCGGGTATCTCGCATGTGTTCTTGACAAGAGTTTATCTGTTCCCAAGATGGAAGATATTCCTGTTGTGTCTGAATTTTCAGATGTATTCTCTTCTAAGTATAGCATGCCACCTGATCGAGGGCTTGGGTTCTGTATTGAGTTATTACCAGGTACAGCACCAATCTCTAAAGCACCTTATAGAATGGCTCCAGCTGAGTTGAAAGAGTTAAAAACACAGCTTGAGGAATTACTTGATAGGGCTTCATCAGGCCTAGTGTATCACCGTGGGGTGCACCAGTGTTATTTGTCAGAAAGAAAGATGGGACTCTGCGATTATATATTGATTACAGAGAGCTTAATCAGGTAACTATTAAGAACAAATATCCGTTATCTCATATTGATGACTTGTTTGATCAACTTCAGGGTTCAGTAGTGTACTCGAAACTTGACTTGAGAAGTGGGTATCATCTGTTGAAAATCAGATCTGAGGATATACCAAAGACAGCTTTCCGTACCAGGTATGGGCATTATGAGTTTATTGTTATGCCATTTGGTTTGACAAATGCTCCAGCTGTATTTATGGATTTGATGAACCGTATCTTCAAACCATATCTTGATTGTTTCGTGGTGGTATTCATTGATGATATCCTTGTGTATTCTAAATCACGGGCTGAGCATGAACAACATCTCAGAGTGGTATTCCAAGTTCTTCGTGAGAAATAATTATTTGCAAAATTCAGCAAATGTGCTTTCTGGTTAGAAAAAGTTTCATTCTTGGGACATGTTGTGTCTGCTACTGGTATTGCAGTAGATCCTTCCAAAGTTGAAGCAGTTGTAAACTGGAAGAGGCCAACTACAGTGACAGAGATCCGTAGTTTCTTGGGCTTGGCTAGTTATTATCGGAGATTCATTGAGGGATTCTCCAAGATTTCTACTCCATTGACTAATATGACTCGGAAAGCTATTTCTTTTGAGTGGAGTGACAAGTGTGAAGCAAGTTTTCAAGAGTTGAAAAGGTTCTTAACGACAGCTCCAGTCTTGGCTTTACCTAATGGTTCTGAGAATTTCATGGTTTATACCGATGCTTCTAAAGAAGGATTGGGTTGTGTTCTGATGCAAGATGGCAAGGTAATAGCTTATGGTTCGAGAAAATTATCTCCTTATGAAAAGAATTATCCTACTCATGATTTAGAGTTGGCTGCGATTATTTTTGCTTTACATAAATGGAGACATTACTTGTATGGAACAAAATTTGAAGTCTTTACTGATCATAAAAGCTTGAAGTACTTGTTTTCTCAAAAAGAGCTTAACATGAGACAACGTAGATGGATGGAGAAATTGAAGGATCATGATTGTACTATCCTTTATCATCCAGGAAAGGCAAATGTTGTGGCTGATGCACTGAGCAGAAAAACTTATGTTTCTTGCTTGATGATTCGTGAATGGAAGATGTTTGAAGACTTGTGTGATTGGAGTCCTTGTGAATAGAGACATGGAATTATTCTTGCTAATATAAAGGCTACTTCAGATTTACTCCAACAAATTAAAGAAGCTCAGGTAACTGATTCAGAATTGCAGAAAATCATTAGTGGAATGAATGAAGGAAAGCAACCAGATTTTTTTTTCAACAGTGATGGAATTCTTACCTTTCGAGGCAGAGTTTGTATTCCAGTTGATCTTGAGATTAAGAAGAGAGTTCTTGAAGAAGCTCACAAAGCCAAGTATACTATTCATCCTAAAAGCACTAAAATGTACCAAGACTTGAAGAAACATTTCTGGTGGAACAACATGAAAAGAGAAATTGCTGAGTAAGTGTCAAAATGTTTGACTTGTCAACAAGTAAAAGTGGAACATCAACGTCCAGCAGGTTTGTTACAACCATTAGAAATTCCAGAGTGGAAATGGGAGCATATCACGATGGATTTTGTGACTGGTTTGCCACGTACCAGACGAGGCCATGATGCTGTTTGGGTTATAGTGGATAGACTGACCAAGTCAGCTCACTTCTTGTCTGTTTCCATGGGATATTCATTGTCTCAGTTGGCATCTTTGTATGTTCAGGAGATAGTCCGACTGCATGGGGTTCCTGTGAGTATTGTATCTGACAGAGATCCTCGTTTTACTTCTCGATTCTGGCAGGCTCTTCAGGGTGCCATGGGTACTAAATTGAATTTCAGTACAGCTTTTCATCCCCAATCTGATGGGCAATCTGAGAGACTTATACAGATTCTCGAGGATATGTTACGTGCTTGTGTTGTTGACTTTAAAAGCAGTTGGGATACTCATCTTCCTTTGGCTGAGTTTGCTTATAACAACAGTTATCTGTCTAGCATTGAAATGGCTCCATATGAAGCTCTTTATGGCAGGAAATGTCGATCTCCTATATGCTGGGATGAAGTGGGAGAAGCTAGACTCTTGGGACCTGAAATGGTTCAACAGTCAGTTGAGAGTGTGAAATTAATCAGAGATAGATTACGCACAGCTCAGAGTAGACAAAAGAGTTATGCAGATCATCGAAGAAGGAATCTTGAATTCCAGGTAGGTGATTTTGTATTCTTGAAAGTCTCTCCTCGTAGAGGTGTAATGAGATTTGGGAAGAAAGGAAAATTGACTCCTCGTTATATCGGGCCATTTGAAATTCTTGAAAGAGTTAGAAAGTTGGCTTATAGAGTGGCTTTACCACCTTCTTTATCTGGGATTCATGATGTGTTTCACGTGTCCATGCTTCGCAAGTATATGGAGGATGAGTCGCATGTTCTTGAATATGAGGCTATTCCATTTCAGCCTGATTTGTCATATGAGGAACAACCTGTTGAAATTCTTGACTGGAAAGAGCAAGTTTTGCGCACCAAAAGGATTCCTATTGTGAAGGTCCTTTGGAGAATTCATGAAATTGAAGAGGCTACTTGGGAAACCGAGAAAGAGATGCGAGATAAATACCTGAGCCTATTTGAAAACCTTGGTAAGTAAAATTCGTGGGCGAATTTTCTTTAAGGTGGAGAGGATGTAACGCCCATCCTTATTCTTGTTAAATATTTGACTTGCTTGTTAAATTCTTAAACTTGCATATTATGTGCTAGTTTTACTTGGGTTAATTTTTTAACTGCTTTAGAATATTAAGTGGTTAAATGTCTAGTTTTGACTTTTGGGTCATTTGTGAAAATATGACTTTAGGGGCCTTTTTGTTAAAAGTGAAACTTGAGGGGCCTAGTGTCATTTTTTGAAAGTTGAAGTATATCTTCTTGGTTTGCTTCTCAGAGAAATTCATTTTCCCCAAACTTTGTTTTACGTTTCCTCTGAAGAAAGTTAGGGTTAGAGTTTTACCCTATTATCGACTCCTCGAGTTTAATTAACCCTCTGTTCTCAATTCCAATCCCGTATAAATATTCGTGGCGTTGAATAGAGCGTTTCCTGCCGAACAGAAATAAGTTTGGTTGAACTTGATTTTGGACTAGGTAAGTTATTAGCTCCTCCTTGCTTGTAATAACATGCATATATGTTATTCCTGATACTTGTGCTTGTCAATTTCGTGTTTGGGGTGATTTTTGTGATACTTGTAATTTTGGGACAAAGGGAGTATAAACCTATTGTGTAAAATGATGAAAGAAAATTGAAAGTAATAATTTTGAACTTGTATGCACTCTTGAGAATTTTCTTGTTGTTAGTTTATTAGTAGAAAGTTACTCATACGCTTGGGACGGAGAATTCTTAGCCTGGGAAGAAATTTGCAATTTGCTGGAAAAGAGACCAAGCGCCCGCCCGGGTAGAAGCAGGCGCCCGCCTGGGTAGAGTAAGAGCCCGACCGGGTAAGAGTCAGAGCCCGACTAGGTATAAGAGTGAGCGCCCACCCGGTTAAGACCGAGCGCCCGCCAGGTCCCCTGTTTTTACAAAAGTGGTTAAAACTCAATTGAAATGAAACCTTACCCCTCCTAAGGCATAGAGCCTTAGTATAAGATGTCCTAGCATGTGTGTATGCACCTTTTGGGGCATTAGAACTTAGTCTTGAACATGAACACTTATAGAACTCAAATGAGAACTTAACTATAAGAGTAATAACTCTTCTTGATGTCTAGAAAGTGCTATAAACAAGCACTAATGTGTTATGCTTGTCTTGAAACCAGTGTTTGTGCACCTTAGGGGCATTAGAACATTGTCTCTAGTTTAAACATCCAAAGTATAGGATGATGAACTTGAATTATAAGATGTCTAACTCTTATATATGACTTGAGTGTCCAAAGATTGGAATTATAACTTGAATTATAAGACAATAAAATCTTGTACATGACTTGAACATCCAAAGAATTGGATTAAGACTTGAACATAAGATGATAAAATCTTGTACATGACGTGACACCAATACATGTGTATGGTAATGAACTTGATAGTGCTAAGAACAAGCACTAACGTGTATGAAATATGTTCTTGATGTGTATGTGCAAACATTGCATATAGCTACTTGATAATAATGTGACTTCTTGATTACTTGAAGCATGTTTCTTGATGAGCTAGTCCACCACTTTTGGATTGGTTCTACTCCTGTAGTTCAAGTAAATACCTACTTGTGCATTCTTGTGTGAGTCCAGTTGGTCCTTGCTTGTTCGGAAGTATATAGGTTCACGCTTATCATGAGGCTGGGGCCAAAGTGATAATCGGGGATCTATGTATCTGCGCTTGACCCCTTACTACAGGCCATAGTAAGGGCATAGCTTCCTTTGTTAGAGCAATACGCCTGATAAAAGTGAATGCTAAACTCGTGAACACCTCGTGAATCTTGATCTTGGGAATGACACTGGTTACCGGGACTTCTTATATATATTGCATAAGCGGTTTTTTGATATTGATCGTGATTTGTCAAAGTAATACAAGCTACGACAACAATGGTATTCTTGGGAGGAATAAGGAAGGAAGCAATATCCTTTGTAACGTGCTAGCTTAGCCTTATGTGCTACTTGATGAGTTAGCTTAGCCTCTCATATACTTGTTACTTGATGATACTTGATACATGATTACATGAGTATCTACTTGAATTGCATGATAACATGTCATGTAGTTGCATCTAATATCTTACTGAGATTTATCCACCCCGTTCCTTGTTTATTTGTTTTCCTTAGATCAAAGGAAGGCTAGTGATATTGCGCAGTGAGGCTCGACATAGCTGGGAGCTTACTACGCAGGTTGTTATTCTTTTGGGGCTTGTGTCCTTTTACATTTTGGTGAGGACGATGTATTATGGGTTATGTAACTCCTTATTTTGGGGTAGACAGTCTTGTATAGTACTTGTTGTCTCTAGACATCTTGTAATGCCAGCATATGTGCTAGGCATGTTTCCGCTGTGTATAATCATGTTTGGTTTAAATTTTTTTGTCTAGAACTCGTGGTGTGAGCTATCTTAGCTCCTTACTCTAGAGTATATATATCATGTCAGTTTGTTATAAACAGTTGTCATATAGTTTCTTGTTAGTTTCTTGATTCTTGTTATTCACGCGCACCAGGTTCGAGGTTCTATTAGGGGATCCCGGGACCTGGGGCGTGTCAGGTCCTAGTCCTTAACCCTTAAGGACCTAGGATTCCTAAATCTCGTCACCCAATTAAAGAAATAACTCTCTGTCCAAGCAGCACTGGCACGGTCGTGCCCTGAAACTGGCACGGCCGTGCCACTAGAGTCGAGCCTGGCCTCCGAAATCTGATTATTGGCACGGTCGTGCTTCATAACCAGCACGGGCGTGCCATCAGGTTCGAGCCATCCGTCCCTTTGCCGATTAATGACACGGTCGAGTCTTATAAACGGCACGGTCGTGCTGAACCATTCAGCACAGTCGTGTCCTTTAATCAACACGGTCGTGCCAAACCAGAAATGCTAATTTCTACATAATTCCAATTCAGTCCTTTATGATTCGTTCTATTTGTGTGTGACCCTCTAGGATTACACTATGTTGGCAATGGGTACAAACATGATCCCATAAGATATGATTAGGTTCTAGCAAACCGTCATACCTACCCAAATAGTATAACTAGATACAAGTTCGCATTCCAGTTAGAATATGTCATAATCCTTTTGTCCACGATGTCATTGAACACAAGTCATGGTCAACAAGTCAACTTGTCTTTGTTCAATACTTTCTCGATTCCGAAGATAATCCCAATGACATTGATCCAATCAATTCATTTGAGTCCAGCCTAACATTTTCATCAACATCATTCCTACGAGAGGCCCAAGTTTGACATCTCTCCGAAGAGGGACAAATCCATATAAGCTTATTATTCTTTCCTACATGAATCCGATTATGCCAATCATACCCTTTATAATTACCCGGTTAAAGGTAGCGTTTGAATATGTCAAGCATAATATTCATCAAGTGGATGACCATAATAACTTCATGTCTAAGGATTCAAATGACACAACTAATATGAGATATATGTATGACATTGACCATGACATAAATCTCATAGAGTGGGTCATGTACAGTACCAAACAAGTACCCATAAATCTAACATGATCATCCCATGATCTTTTAGCCTTTATACTAGTACCTAACAAGTACTAGGGATGGAGATTATTATAAGTAAACATGAACAATAATAATAATCAAAACATCTTTTTATTAATATGAATAAATGATAACAATTACAACGTTTATCAAACGTGCCTAGGGCACCAACACCAACATATTATATATATATACTAGTGTTACTCCCGTGCGATGCACGGGTCATAACACAACACAGTAATTGTTCTAAAATTTATTATTGATAAATCACTAAATGATTTGTCAATTACAAATTTTAGAATTTCATTAGAATGATTAGATCGTCACCAATATTTGGCCAAAAATCATTTTTGCTGACCATAAAAAGTCAAAATGAGACTATCTTTCAGGGAGAGAGAGAGTATTATCTTGAACTATTCATATATGACGAATTTTTTTAATGAAAAAAATACTTCTTGTTACAAACATTTATTTAAAAGTTGTTTTTATGTTTTCTTAAAATTCTGTTTTTATATTTACGTTTATTTAGAAAATCACTCATACAGAAATCACTCACCATATTTCCACTATCAAACCCAAAATACTCCATATATCATCTTAAATATACACACATACAAAATTATCTCTATCATTTTAAAAATTAAAATTATAATTTGGCTATTAAAAATTTAATGTTGAAAACATCTTGTTAAGCCTTACTTCCATTCCACAACCCACCAACCGATCCAATTTCCCTCTCCAAACCATATACTCCCTCCCTCTGTTCCTAAATGAGTGTCCATTTTAAAAAAATATTTTTCCCAATATGAGTGTCTTTTTTAACACAACTTTGTCCCTAAATGTTTTTTTTTTCTTGATTTTTTTTTTCACCGGTCTCTTTCCTCTGTCCCTAAATGAATGTCCATTTTTTAAAAATCTTTATCGCAAAATGAGTGTCTTTTTTTAACACAACTTTGTCCCTAAATGTTTTTTTTTTTCAAATTTTTTTTCACCGGTCTCTTTATACTTGCAAAACTAAATGTTTGGAAAAGAGAATACAAGATTATATAAGAATCTTTGCCACCAAATTGTACAAAGAGTTGAGATTTTCAGATGTCCCTTAAAATAAAATTTGAACACTCATTTATGGATAGTAGTATACTTTTATTCAATTTTGAAACAAAGTATATTTATTGAGATGATCCTTCTTTAACAAATTATAACGACAATGTTGGGAGCATTTAGTTTAAACTTTTGACGCTACGTTTCGTCAATTGTTAAATCAATGCTTTCACCTATTTTATTTTTCTTCCACATTTTGACTTGACGCAACAGGAGGAAATTAAAAATCCATTCAATTACTTTGCCAATTTTTGCACCTCCTTTATTTTGTTTCCGTTTCTTCAACCCTTTTTACATAACAACTGGAGCAATATTTTTATTTGTCTTAATTTCGGCGGTGCATCATTAATTCAAATAAACTCTTTAACCTTAAAACCATTTCCCAAAAATTACTCTACTCACCCATAAATTTCGCACTTAAACAATTCTCCTTAAATACGAATATTCTTGCTTTTTTGGAAAAAATCTTTGCCTAAAAAAATCTATCTGCATATTTAATTCTCTTTATAAATTGAATACTATCAAACAATAGAGTTACAACATGCACCTCTTCTTTTAAATTTTTAACAAATTGCGTTTCACTGCTTAAAAATAAACACATTTTGTTTCACAGTATATTACAAATATGATTTCAAATAAATTTCCCTAACTTACATATCCATATTATTCTTTTTTAATCAAATATAAAGCATTATTAAATTTGCAAGAAAAATGTACATCAAAGGTAAAAAAAAAATGAGTTTATTTTTATAGTTAATAACTCATCAAAATAAAATAAAATAAAATAAAATAAAATAAAATAAAACAAAATAAAATAAAATGAAATGAAAGCCACTCTTATTGATATTGAAAAGCAAAATTACCCATTCAAAAAGGAGTAAACTCCTTTTCCGCCCCTCGTACTATGGCCCCAACATCAATTTGACACTCGTACTATTGAAACAACAAATGCATGATGCGTACTATAGTTTTATTAGCAAAATTAACCAATTTACTATTCATTTGTTAACTTTTTTTAACGAACATTATTTTTTTAACGGGCATTAATTTATTTTAACAAAACTAACTTTTGGAGCGATTTTTGAGTTTTTCGCCGGATTTGCGCCGTCGGCCATATCTCCGTCACCGCTAATTATTTTACTGATCCCAACGGTCAATATGAGCGCCTGAGTGATGCGAACATACCCCAGAAATTTGACAACGATCCAACGGTTAATGAAGCGGGAATTTGATTTTTAATATAGCGAATTTTTGGAGATTTTCGCCAGTTTTCGCCGCCGGCCATTTCTCCCTCTCCGGCAATTATTTGGAAGATCCCAACGGTCATCATGTGCGCCTAGGGGATGCGAGCAAAGCCCAGAAGTTTCACGACGATCCAACGGTTAACGAAGTCGGAATTCGATTTTTACATATGAGATTTGGTTTTGATGGAGATAACAAAAGTTAGTTATAAATTAATGCTCGTTAAAAAAATAACGTGTGTTAAAAAAAGTTAACGACTGAATAGTAAATTGGTTAAGTTTGCTAATAAAACTATAGTACGCATCATACATTTGTTGTTTCAATTGTACGAGTGTCAAATTGATGTTGGGGCCATAGTACGAGGGACGGAAAAGTAGTTTACTCGATCAGAAACTTTCGAAAATAAGTGAAATAGAAGGTAGTGGTAATGAGGTAATGAGGTAGATACAAAACTCGGGATAAATATGAAGATGGTGTGAAAATGAAGGGTTTGCAGCCTTGGAAGTTTTTTTTTTTTTTTTTTTTTGAAACATTGCAGCCTTGGAAGTTGTTTGGGGAAAGAATCAATGTACTATTTGTTAGTGCCAATAAAACTATTGCAGGTTTAAAAAAAAAAGGAAAAATAGCCACTCATACTAGGGATGACCAAACACGGTTCCGGTTACGGTTCCGGTTCGGAACCGCCGGCTCCGGTTCGGCTTTTATGTGAACCTTAACCGGCCCTTGGTTACACCGGTTCCGGTTCCGGTTGTCACAATACGGTTCCGGTTCGATTCCGGTCCGGTTCCGGTTCGGTTCAACGGTTCATTTTTTGATGGTTTTTAACGGTTAATTCTGATGAAACTGTTAGAAATCGGTCAAAAACACATTTTTATTATTTTCATTCACTGATTTTGGCAAAAAAATCAGCCAAAACACAACTTTTCTTGTCAACTTTCCATTAGTAACGGTTAATTCTAATGAAACTGTTAGAAATCTAATGATTTTGAAGGATTTTTAACGGTTTTACTGACGGTTCAGACGGTTCCGGTTCGCGGTTTGGTTGGACGGTTCGGAACCGCCGGTTCACGGTTTTTTGTGGGGTTGAACCTTAACCGGCCCTTATCCAAAACGGTTCCGGTTCCCACGGTTTCGGTTTTCGTGGCGGTTCATGGCGGTTACGGTTTTTTCGGTTCCGGTTCCGGACCGGTTCGACGGTTCCGGTCCGGTTTGGCCATCCCTGCTAACCTCTACCCTCCGGTTATTTTAATGTCAATCATTTTACATGGAGTATGGAACTAATATTCTTTTTCTTTGATAATTTATTTATTTTGTCTCATAACAAAAATTCTTAAAATGAATGAGTGGTAGTATATACTCCTTCCATCCCATTTTAAGAGCCAAAAATTTTCTAAAAGGGTGTCCAATTTTAAGAGTCAAAATCCTAAAATGGAAAGCGGGTCCTACATGTCATACTCCCAACAATTGTCCACTAACTTTTCTCTACCCCCACTTTCTCTCTCCTACCCAACTATCAAACACTCACAACACATCACCTTTTCCTTAATTCTTGAACCAACCCATTTTTTGACTCTTAAAATGGGACGGATGGAATATATATATATATATATATATAATAATATAGGTATGGTGAGTTTGAATTTTTTTTTGTAGGATATGAAATAATAAATGATTTTTGTCTTGCATAGGTAAATGAGTCTTATTTGGATAAAAAAATATGGTTAAGTTTCTATTGAGATAGTACTCCCGTCGTTCTAATTATATGTTTTAATTTGCACTTTGAATGAAAATTAAGAAAAGAGGTGGTCTCCCACGAGAACAAGGGGATCCGTCTCATGCATGAAACGGGTCGCCCCATGGGCCGAACCCGCCACGTGGCAACCCACCATTGGCCGAAAAAAAAAAAAAAAAAATTTTTTTTTTTTTTTTTTTTAGTTTTTATATATTTTTTTTCGGCTTTTCAGTGGTTTAGCAAAAAATAATAGTTACCATCTCTTAAAGTAACATTGTTCATAAGTAAACGTAATACTTGTTTTAAAAAAACAAAAGCTCGTTTTTACCCATTTGAAAAGTAATAACTTATGTATATGAATGTAATAGTAAGTTTATACAAATAAATGTAACACTTTGATTGACGAAATTGTAACAGATTTCTATAGATAATGTAATACTTTTACATGTATCATGATAAATTTGACCCCAATGTAACTTATTGTTTGAAAACAAATAGATATCTATACATATGTATTACAATTATTTATAAATACTATTACATATAAATAACACGTTTGTTACATTTTAGTTATAATAAGTATTACTTTTGGCAAACTTAGAAAACATAGGAATAACACTATTACTTTAAGAGATGGTAACTATTACTTTAAGAGATGGTAACTATTACTTTTCACAAACCGAAAAAAAACCAAAAATAAAAATTTAAAAATTTAAAAATTTAAAAAAAAAAAAAAAAAAAAAAATTGGGCCAATGAGGGGCTGCCACGTGGCAGGGTCCCCCATAGGTCCTGGAGCAGGGTTGTGGGTCGGGTAATGGGTCAAAAAAATGACCCGTCTCACCCATGAGACGGGTTGGAGTGTTCTCACACAAGTTTTTATCTTAAGAAAAATAAATGTTGCGAGATTTGATATTATAGTAGAAAAGAGAAAATGGGTAGGGAATTTTTGTTGTCAGATTAACAAATGGGTCTATTGTCCATATTGTCCATTTTAAATAATAAAATAAAGTAATTTTTTTTAATTACAACAAACCAAAAAGCAAAGTAAAAATAGTTATTAGTATTACATATATACTCAAAACTAAAATAAATTAGTCTTTATTATGAAACGGGGAGTACAATAATATATTACCTATACGTTTCTTTTCACCTATCAAAATGTAGGCAAATATGATGAAAATGAAAACAACAAAGTAATTTTCAATTTGATGAAACGAACAATAAATAAGTCTTCAATAAACAGTTCATGGCGACTAGAATATTAGACTGAAGTGTAGCCTTTTCACTTTCCCTGTGAAATAAAGATAGGTTTGTGAAAAAATAAATAATAATTATTCATTTTGTTTCATTATTAACTAGTTTGTCACCCGTGCGATGCACGGCTTACTTAAGGTCATTACAAAATTTTACAATGCTAAAATTTTTATAAATTCTCTACCGTATAGATTAGTCAGCTTCCATTATAGTGTTAGGATATTGATTAATACTGATATACGGACTCCACCATCGGTAAGTCATTTTCCAGTGTCGTCTTCTCTGTAAGTTGTTTCTTCTCTTTAAAGAACGCGTCTTATGTACATATCAGTTTCCAACTTTTCTCCGCCAGCAAACATATTGATGAATTTTGGGGCGCATCGTCACCTTTTTTCCTCCATATATCCGGCTCTTCTTTGTACCAAAACAAAAATAGCCAGCTGTTCAACTTCTCACTATAGCAATTACTACAAAGCCACCAACATTTTTTTCAAAATCAAATTTCTAGATTTTTGATTCCTAGTGAGACACCAACAAATATTTCAAAACCAACTTTCTAAATCATTGATTCCAATGAGGCTACTTGGCTGGTATGTGTGGCAAAAGCTTTCTTCACACAGCCGAATAGATAATTGACATCTAATTGCGACATGCTAGTTTAAGCACCATCTCATACACAGGTTTAGATTCTAATAAAATGCTTCAGAAACACATGATTATTCCCATCATACTTTGATCTGTTGGTTTGATCTTTAAAAAACCTATCATTCACCTCCTAGTTGACTTATTCAGTATAAAGAAAAATTGTACTGTAGTATATTGATGCTCAAAACATGAAAACAAAAATGGAAAAAAGATCAAATAATAAAAGGAGAAAATCTTCGGAAACAAAAATGGGATATGAGAAAGATTATCAATCAACAGCATGAGAGTCGTGCATGAATTTTGCTTTTATTTTTCATCATTCAACTAACTCCATCTCAATATATATATACTCCCTCCGTCCCACCCGACTTAGGACAAATTGCCATTTTGAGCGTCCCACTCCACTTAGGACATCCCTAAATGGCAAGTTTATATTACTTTAATATTCAATGGGACCCATTTATCATACTCACAACAACAATCCATTTACTATTCCACCCACTCATTCTCTCTCCTATTTACTTTTCATACTCACAACACATCATCCACTATACTCTTTCCTCTTAAAATAATAGTTCTACTTAATCCCCGTGTCGGGACTAATTGTCCTAAGTCGGCCTGGACGGAGGGAGTATATATTGACAAAAATTTTAATTTACTTTTAGTTAAGAGCAAGTGTTAAAATATACTCCGTCCCATTGAGAGTGAGACTAGAGGAGTGGGCACGATATTTAAGATAAAGTGATATATATGTGGTAGAAAATGAAGAGAGAGAATGAGTGGGGTAAATAGTGGTGTTGGTTGAATAAAATGAGTGGTGGAAAATGAAGAGAGAGAATGAGTGGGGTTAAATAGTGGAGAATGATGAATATAAGTATATTAAAACATTTCCATTTTGGGTAGTCTCACTTTAAGTGGGACGGCCCAAAAAGGAAAAAAGTCTCACCTCCGTCCCACTCGAATTAAGACAAATTTTCAATTTGAGTGTCCCATTCGAATTAAGACAACCCAAAAATAGAAATGTTTTATTTAATGGGACCCACATTCACACTCACAACAAATTTCCACTCATTATTCTCTACTAGGGATGGCAATTTCGCCGAACCCGACCCGTTTCCGAGACATTCCGGCCCGGGACGGGCGGGTTTGGTAGTGAATTTTCTAAACCCGTCGGGTTCGGGTTCGGGTTCGGGTGTTTGGCCAAACCCGGCGGGTCCCGACCCGACCCGACCCGCCTAGCACTATTACATGTGTTATTCCTATTCTGCCCTTAATACAAGCCATAATCACCTTCCAACCTGGAATATATAAGACCATTTTCACATATCTAGGGTTTCATACTTTCATTTACATATATATATATATATATATATATATATATATATAAATAAAAAAATAAAAAAAAATTGAGACGGGTCGGGTTCGGGCCGGTCGCGGGTTTACCATAATCGGGCCGGGCCGGGTTCGGTGCTAGTAGTGTTACCTCGGGTTCGGGTTCGGGTTTGGTAAAACCCGGCCCGTACCCGGCCCGTTGCCATCCCTATTCTCTACCCTACTTTCTCTCTCTTACTTCACTTTTCATACTCACAACACCTGCCCCACTAACACTTTTTCCTTAATCTCCATGCCCAACCCAAAAATCCTAATTCGGAACGGAGGGAGTATTCAATTAGAATGGATTTTAGGATGGAGGAGGTAGTACACTTTTTCAATGGAAAATTGAGTCAGATTGTCCAACAAACTGAAATCAAACAATTAATTAAAAATTGCATCCGTAGATAAGAACATGTAATAACCCGAACTTACCTTTTATTTTATTTATTTTAAACTCTTAATTACTAATGGGCCAAACTTTAATTATTAGTTTAGTTTAGTTATTGGGTCAAAAGTAGAAAGCCCAATTCATTAACTAGGAGGATTAGGAGTCCAATTTAAATTAGGGACTTGGGAAGCCCTATTGATATAAATACTCCCTCTTAAACCCTAAGTCTATTCTTGGTCACCGCAAAGCAAGAAAGATCGGGAGAGAGAGTCGAGAGAGAGCAGCAGTGAAGCCGCACCAGGAGAGGAGAGTGATCGGAGAAGAAAAAGGGAAGAAGAGAGGCGGCCACGTGCAACGGAGGTAATCGAACTCTTAATCTCTATTTTCTCCACCCTTCGATTCATCCTTGGTCATCAATACATGATTGTTTTGGAAAACCCTAGCAGTTGCAATGGTTGAACTAGGGTTGGGGGTGGGTTGTCAATGAAGAAGATGAAGTGTGTGCGTTATATGTATGCACTGTAATGTGTTTGTGTGTGCGTGTAGAGCAGTGGGTGGGTGTGTGTGTGTGCGGACGGTGGGTGTAGTGCAGTAGGTGGGTGCGTGTGTGTGCTGATGGTGGGTGTGTGTGTGTGCTGATGGTGGGGGTGTGCGTATCTGAATGTGTGGGTGTGTTCAGAGTGGTGGGTGTACCAGAGGGTGTGTGAATCAGAGTGGTGGGTGTGTCTGTCAGTAGGTGTACTCAGTAAGTGTGTGCAGAAAGTGTGAAATCAGTGTGTGTAATTTGTGTAGTGAAATTGAGAGTTGGGGATTGACTAATAAAAACCCTAGGGGTGTTGTAGTCATTCTTAAAGTTATTGGTTAACTAGGAAAGGGTGATAGATGGCTAAACCATGGAATTAATCGAGTAAAAAGAAGTAAATTGGGACGGAAGTAGAATAGTATTTTTTTCTCATGTCTAAGGCTAGACTATTTCATATTGTAGATTTTCCAAGCGGAGTAAAGCAAGCTAGTAGAACACGAAGCTAAGGTAAGGGATTACGCTCTTAGTTGTGTATTGATTCTTAATCCTTTGTTAGGATTCCCAATCTCTGTTTTATAAAGTAAACTATCTGTGTGGCTAGATAGTCTTTTAATAACTATTCCGTTCTGCGAATTGTTCCGTCTCTTGTTATCCCCTCTATTGATATGGTTATTGTTCAATAGGGTTATCATGTGTATGATTGATTTTGTAACCTTGGTGTCCAAGTGAGATGTGTATCTTTTAAAAAGTGATCAAGTAAAGTTTGTGAAGTTAAGCTTTGTGTTGTAAAAGCTCTTTAAAGTGAATTCTTATAATAAGTAAAGTGACTACAGTTATCCATAATCCCGAAACGGATAAGTGGACCCCTTACAGTTATCCATAATCCCGAAACGGATAAGTGGACCCCTTACAGTTATCCATAGTTCTAAGTTGAACATGTGGACCCCTTTGCGTTGCTTGATGAAGTAACGTAGGTTATCATGATATACCGATTTTGGGTGCGGTCAGTAGAAACCCGAGCCCTGGGTACAGCGCGTGCTTAATCCCTAAATGAAGTAAAGTGAAGTAAAGATAAGTAAAGTGTGTGTAAAAGTTGTGATTTTGAAAACTGTCTCTGAAGCCACGTGTTTTCAAGTAATGAATTGTTTTTCATCAAGTAAATGTTTCTTTTCAAACTGAGTGTTAGTTTGATCCTTGAGTTATATCCGTTCATTGTAATTCATTGTTACCGTTCGTTTCGGTCATCTCCTCTTAGTACCCGAGGGGATACCGTATGAACTTACTGGGCATTGTTCGCTCATTCCTTTCATCTTTTTCTCTCTCCAGGTTATAAATAAGCAGATCAAGAGTCGCAAGGTTTGGCGGCTTAGGAGTTATCTTTTAAATAAAGTAAATTAGTGGTTATGTTTCCGTTATGGTTAAGTTATAAACTTTACTTTCAGTTAGTTACCGTTTGAGCTAGTGGTTTGTACTAGCCGTTGTGGATTTGAACGTTGGTTAAAGTTTGAATTGTGGTTATTTGTAGCCGTTGGGCACTCTGATTATGGGAATTATTCGTATTAAGTTATTATTTAATTGTAGTGAAAAGTTGGGGTGTTACAGTTGGTATCAGAGCCCCGGTTTAAGATTACTTGGGAGACTCAGACTTAGAAGTTAAGACTATTGGGAGAAGTAGTACTTAACGATGTTCGGCTTTAGAACTCTGATAAGAACAAAGTATTTTGAGAAGCACTAATGGAGGAAACCTGCTATTTAGGGAAACTTTCCATTTTGGGAAACTTTCTAAGTTTGAAAACTTTTCTTTTGTAGAAACTTACTATTTTAGGAAAGAACCTAAGACAAGATTTCCTCGAGGAATATAGAGGAATATAAAGGATTATAAGTGAACACTTTGGGAATGAAGCTTGAAGGATTACACTAGAATGTTATCACTTTAAGTTGCTTATGCAAATAATGGTTATGGTCATATACCTTTGGGTTATATAGTACTGATAATAGTTATGTCCAAACTGTAAGTTATGGACGGACTCAGAAGAAACTCGAAAATGAACTTGAAGTATAGAACGATTAAGCAAAGAGTGATCCAGAGGTATGCACTCAAAATCCTGAAGCTGAAAGGAGAATTAAAAGCTGAAAAGGCCAAGGTGAGTCTTGCATGGGAAAATGGATGCGAGATAGGAAGGCTTGGTTAGATGTTAGGAAAGAGTTAGAAGAAGTAAAAGAGACTACGAGTCAGAATGATAGGTACTACCGGAGGTCAGAGAAGAGGCCTATCAGTAGTATTATGAGCTGAAAGAGCTCAAGGAAGAAAAGGCTAGAGAGCTTAACCGGACCACACTCATAGGTAATGAAATACCAAATGAGGAATAATTGGTAGCTGATAATGAAATCAAGGAAGTAGATATCAACCTTAAAGGCAACGAATTCAATCCAATTGAAATTGATGATGATAAACCACCAATGGTACCGGTTCGTAGGCCCAGAGGTTCTAAGGGAGTTCCAAGGGTGCCAAGTGGAAGGCCTAGGGGAAAGCCTAGGAAGGTGTTCCATGATTGAAAAGTGGGACATAGAGTTTATTCTTATTTAGAGTATTGATAGTTAGTTCTAGTTTAGAGAAAAATACTAGAATTTTGTTTTGTTAACTTTTATTCCAAGAAGATCCTCGTAGTAAAAGTTATGATTCATTTAAGCAAATAGCTTTGTTAATTGTCTTGTTCTTAAGTTTTATGACGGGTGAGCTATTTAGAACAAAGAAGTACTGGTCAAGTGAAAAGACCATGAGTATTAATTGGCTTATTGAAACGGCCAAAGTGAAATTAGTTTGGTCTAGTGAAATGATCGAAACAAGAATAAAGTGACCTATTGAAACGGTCAAGTGCAAAAGTAAATGGCTTATTGAAACGGCCAAGTGTGAATGAAAGTAGGTCTAGTGAATCGGCCTGATAGTAAGTAAAGTCTAGTGAAATGTCTTCGCTAAGTAGAGTTGGTCTATTGAAACGACCAGAGATTTAGTAAACCGATCGTTTGTAAAAGTTACGTCCTTTGGGGACGGCCTATTTATGTGAAAATATTAAGCATAGTAGCAATGCTTGTGTTGGCATGAGCAATAGTGTTAAATGTGAGAGTTAACCTGGAATAGGTAAGATTGGTCTATTGAAATGACCGATGAAGATAGTAACGATCTAATGCAACGACCAATAAGTCTAGTAAAGTTGACTAATGAAGATAGTGACGGTTGATTGAAGCGACCAATGGTCTAGTGAATGACCTATAAATTGAATGTTAGTCTGTGGAGACGATCTATAGTATGAGAGTGCGTGAAAACGCTTCGTATTCATGATACTAATGATAGTATCATATTATCCGGCAAGTGTTCGAAATGCCAGAGTGTCTGAGTTTATGATGCTAACTCAAGGAAGTACGAAGGTGGACGACTATGTTGCTAGATTCACCGATTTATTAGAATTTGCCCATTGATCTTCGATGATGAAGAGCAGAAAGCCCGAAAGTTTGAATATGGTTTGAACGACCGAATCAGATACAGAATTACTCCGTTAATGCTATCAACCTATGATCAAGCGTTGGATAGGGTAAGGATAGTGGAGTAAGAAGCAGATAGTTATCGCAGTAAGCGAGAAAAAAAAAAATCAACTGAGAAGGAGTCGACTGGATCTAAGGGAAGCTAGAACCGCGATGGCAATAGCAATAAGCGGAAGGCTACTGAGGATCGTAAAAAGGACAGTACTGCTAGTAAGTACCAGAGTAAAGGTCATGGAAACCAAATGGATGGTAATAAGAACGACGCCAAAGGGCAAAGTTCTGATGAAAAGTGCCAAATGATTGCTTAGCTAAGAAATGAATTTAATTCCGGAGGCGTTAGAGAATTCTTTAGTTATAGATATTCAAACTAGAGAATCGATCCCTGGTACGTCTATATATAGGAAGTGTCCTTTGAAAGTGGACGGGAAAAAGCTTGAGGTTGATCTCATTAGCTTGGAAATCGAAGAATTTGATGTGATATTGGTAATGGATTGGTTCGCTGCATATCATGCCAAAGTAGACTGTTTTAAAAAGGAAGTAAACTTCGAATTACCCTCTGGAGAAAGATCTATTTAAAGGATCGAAACCGAGACTCCGGACCGATCTGATTTTTGTAATGAAGGCTCGTAAACTGTTAAGGAAGGGTTGTGAGGTCCTTCTAGCGTATCTTAGTGAGTCAAGTAAGAAAGAAGTGACCATATAATCTCTTTCCATAGTAAGGGATTTTAAAGATGTTTTCCCTGAGGACTTACCGGGAACACCATCGGAGCGAGTAGAGTTTTCAATAGATTTAGCACCAGAGACTGCACCGATTCGAGAGCACCATATAGGGTGGCTCCGCCGGAACGTAAAGAGTTAAAGGAACAGTTACAAGAGTTATTGGACAAGGGTCTGATTAGGCCAAGTGCATCACCGTGGGGTGCGCCGGTATTATTTGTAAAGAAGAAGGATGGGTCAATGAGGTTATGTATTGACTATCGGGAGTTAAACCATGCAACGATTAAGAATAAGTATCCTTTACCTAGAATCGATGATTTGTTTGATCAACTCCAGGGTGCATGTTATTTCTCTAAGATTAATCTGCGTTCGGGTTACCATCAGTTAAGAGTGAAAAAGGAAGATGTGGCAAAGACGGCTTTTAGGACGAAGTATGGGCACTATGAGTTCCTGGTAATGCCGTTTGGATTGACAAATGCACCTGCTGTGTTTATGGATCTTATGAATAGAGTATTTCAAGAGTACTTAGACAATTGTGTAATAGTATTCATCGACGACATCTTGGTGTACTCTAAGTCAAAAGAGGAGCATGAAAAACATTGAAATTAGTATTGCAGATTCTGAGAGAACAAAAGTTGTATGTCAAGTTTAAGAAGTGTGAGTTCTGGCTTGAGAAAGTGGCATTCTTGGGGCATGTGGTGTCTAAGAATGGGATAGCAGTTGACCCTGCGAAAATCGAGGCTATAGTAAATTGGGAGAGACCAACTTCTGTTAGCGAAATAAGGAGTTTCTTGTGTTTAGCGGGTTATTACCGAAGGTTCGTGGAAGGATTTTTGAAGTTATCGCTACCATTGACTAAGTTAACCACGAAAGGGATAAAGTTTGTATGGTCGGACGAATGCGAGAAGAACTTTCAAGAATTGAAAAGGCGATTGGTGTATGTGCCTATTCTTACTGTACCAACAAACAACCATGGTTTTGTAATTTATAGTGATGCTTCATTGAAAGGTTTGGGTTGTGTGTGTTGATGCAGAATGACAAGGTGATAGCTTATGCGTCTAGGCAACTCAAGAACCATGAGAAGAACTATCCTACCCATGATTTGGAGTTAGCGGCCGTGGTGTTTGCATTGAAGATTTGGAGACATTATTTGTATGGAGTTCCATGTGACATTTATACCGACCATAAGAGTCTTAAGTATATTTTCACTCAGAAAGAGTTGAATATGAGGCAGAGAAGATGGCTTGAATCACTTAAGGATTATGATTGCAAGATTCTGTATCATCCTGGAAAAGCCAATAAAGTGGCCGATGCGTTAAGTAGAAAGAACCATGGATCGTTAGCGGCTATGTTTTCTAAAGGGGTAAGTAAATTGGGAAATAGTGAAATGGTGAAAATGGAAGTTAGAGTTAAAGGTTATTTGGCTCAGATGAGTGTCCAACCAACATTGTTAGTGAGAATCAAGGAAGCTCAGAATGTGGATGAGGAATTAGCAGTAATCCACAAGACTATAAGTAAAAAAAAAGGGCATGATAGATTTCCGTGTGAGTGATGGCGGTATTATGAGGTATCAATCGAGGATTTGGGTGCCTAATGATGAAAGTATAAAAAGGGAAATTCTTGAGGAAGCTCACTGTTTAAGGTTTTCGATTCATCCTGGGAGTACTAAGATGTACAGAGATTTAAAGGAATCATTCTGGTGGAACAATATGAAAAGTGAGGTAGCAGAATTCGTGTCCAAGTGTTTAGTATGTCAGCAAGTGAAAAAGTGAACACCAGAAACCGCGGGATTCCTACAATTGCTACCTATTCCGGAGTGGAAGTGGGAGCACATCACTATGGATTTGGTGATTGGACTTCCTAGGACATTGAAGGGTCATAATGCAATTTGGGTTATAGTGGATAGGCTTACTAAATCGGCTCACTTTCTAGCAATCAATGTGACTGATTCGTTGGAGAAGTTAGCTAAATTGTACGTGGATGAGATCGTGAGGTTACATGGGATACCGGTCTCTATAGTGTCAGATCGAGATGCAAGATTTACATCAAATTTCTGGAAGAGTTTACAGAAAGCGTTGGGGACGGAGTTAACTATGAGTACAGCGTTCCACCCTCAGACAGACGGACAGTCAGAAAGGACGATTCAAACTCTCGAAGACCTACTGAGAGCAACGTCGTTAGATTGGCAAGGAGCGTGGGATGATCATCTACCACTAGTGGAATTTGCCTACAACAACAGTTACCACTCTAGTATTGGAATGGCGCCGTATGAAGCTCTTTATGGGCGGAAATGTAGATCGCCTGCGTGTTGGGATGAAGTAGGCGAGAGAAAGTTAACTGGACCCGAGATTGTTCAAATAACGGCGGATAAAGTTCAACAAATTCGCAAGTGGTTGTTAACTGCGCAGAGTAGGCAGAAATCGTATGCGGATAATCGAAGGCGCGATCTGGAGTTCCAAATAGGAGATCATGTATTCTTGAGGATCTCACCGACAAAAGGGGTCATGCGGTTCGGGATTCGTGGGAAGTTAAGTCCTAGGTACGTGGGGCCGTTCGAGATTCTAGAACGAATAGGGGCGGTAGCCTATAAGTTGGCTCTACCTCCTGTGCTGTCTGGTGTGCACAATGTGTTTCACGTGTCGATGTTGAGGAAATACGTAGCTGACCCGAGCCACGTCATAGAGTACAAACAGTTACGTTTTCGTGAAGACTTGAGTTATGATGAAAAGCCGGTAAAGATTGTAGACCGTAAAGATCAAGTTTTGCGGAAGCGAGTAATTCCGTACATAAAAGTGCAGTGGAGCAATCACACGGAAAGAGAAGCCACGTGGGAGCTCGAAAGTGAAATGCGTGATATGTATCCCGCTTTGTTCGAAGATTAAGGTACGTTTAGTTTGGGGGACCAAACTCTTTTAAGGGGGTAAGAATGTAATAACCCGAACTTACCTTTTATTTTATTTATTTTAAACTCTTAATTACTAATGGGCCAAACTTTAATTATTAGTTTAGTTTAGTTATTGGGTCAAAAGTAGAAAGCCCAATTCATTAACTAGGAGGATTAGGAGTCCAATTTAAATTAGGGACTTGGGAAGCCCTATTGATATAAATACTCCCTCTTAAACCCTAAGTCTATTCTTGGTCACCGCAAAGCAAGAAAGATCGGGAGAGAGAGTCGAGAGAGAGCAGCAGTGAAGCCGCACCAGGAGAGGAGAGTGATCGGAGAAGAAAAAGGGAAGAAGAGAGGCGGCCACGTGCAACGGAGGTAATCGAACTCTTAATCTCTATTTTCTCCACCCTTCGATTCATCCTTGGTCATCAATACATGATTGTTTTGGAAAACCCTAGCAGTTGCAATGGTTGAACTAGGGTTGGGGGTGGGTTGTCAATGAAGAAGATGAAGTGTGTGCGTTATATGTATGCACTGTAATGTGTTTGTGTGTGCGTGTAGAGCAGTGGGTGGGTGTGTGTGTGTGCGGACGGTGGGTGTAGTGCAGTAGGTGGGTGCGTGTGTGTGCTGATGGTGGGTGTGTGTGTGTGCTGATGGTGGGGGTGTGCGTATCTGAATGTGTGGGTGTGTTCAGAGTGGTGGGTGTACCAGAGGGTGTGTGAATCAGAGTGGTGGGTGTGTCTGTCAGTAGGTGTACTCAGTAAGTGTGTGCAGAAAGTGTGAAATCAGTGTGTGTAATTTGTGTAGTGAAATTGAGAGTTGGGGATTGACTAATAAAAACCCTAGGGGTGTTGTAGTCATTCTTAAAGTTATTGGTTAACTAGGAAAGGGTGATAGATGGCTAAACCATGGAATTAATCGAGTAAAAAGAAGTAAATTGGGACGGACGTAGAATAGTATTTTTTCTCATGTCTAAGGCTAGACTATTTCATATTGTAGATTTTCCAAGCGGAGTAAAGCAAGCTAGTAGAACACGAAGCTAAGGTAAGGGATTACGCTCTTAGTTGTGTATTGATTCTTAATCCTTTGTTAGGATTCCCAATCTCTGTTTTTATAAAGTAAACTATCTGTGTGGCTAGATAGTCTTTTAATAACTATTCCGTTCTGCGAATTGTTCCGTCTCTTGTTATCCCCTCTATTGATATGGTTATTGTTCAATAGGGTTATCATGTGTATGATTGATTTTGTAACCTTGGTGTCCAAGTGAGATGTGTATCTTTTAAAAAGTGATCAAGTAAAGTTTGTGAAGTTAAGCTTTGTGTTGTAAAAGCTCTTTAAAGTGAATTCTTATAATAAGTAAAGTGACTACAGTTATCCATAATCCCGAAACGGATAAGTGGACCCCTTACAGTTATCCATAATCCCGAAACGGATAAGTGGACCCCTTACAGTTATCCATAGTTCTAAGTTGAACATGTGGACCCCTTTGCGTTGCTTGATGAAGTAACGTAGGTTATCATGATATACCGATTTTGGGTGCGGTCAGTAGAAACCCGAGCCCTGGGTACAGCGCGTGCTTAATCCCTAAATGAAGTAAAGTGAAGTAAAGATAAGTAAAGTGTGTGTAAAAGTTGTGATTTTGAAAACTGTCTCTGAAGCCACGTGTTTTCAAGTAATGAATTGTTTTTCATCAAGTAAATGTTTCTTTTCAAACTGAGTGTTAGTTTGATCCTTGAGTTATATCCGTTCATTGTAATTCATTGTTACCGTTCGTTTCGGTCATCTCCTCTTAGTACCCGAGGGGATACCGTATGAACTTACTGGGCATTGTTCGCTCATTCCTTTCATCTTTTTCTCTCTCCAGGTTATAAATAAGCAGATCAAGAGTCGCAAGGTTTGGCGGCTTAGGAGTTATCTTTTAAATAAAGTAAATTAGTGGTTATGTTTCCGTTATGGTTAAGTTATAAACTTTACTTTCAGTTAGTTACCGTTTGAGCTAGTGGTTTGTACTAGCCGTTGTGGATTTGAACGTTGGTTAAAGTTTGAATTGTGGTTATTTGTAGCCGTTGGGCACTCTGATTATGGGAATTATTCGTATTAAGTTATTATTTAATTGTAGTGAAAAGTTGGGGTGTTACAGAACAAAACCACATTTCCCGATTAAATAAACTAAAAGGAAATTAAGAAGATCAAATCTTTATCCAATCGAGATTAAAAAATTCCCCATACCTGAATTGCCTTATAACCCCACGAATCTAATTCTTCTTCCGATTAATCGGGCCGACGCTATCTCCACAAGAGACGGCTAAGTTACTGGTCATTTTAGCACTACTGGACTTATGAAACCAGCCACGAACAACGCCAGAAAACCAATATGTGGTCGAAGAAGAAGATGTAGATGAAAGAGAAGAAGGTGAAGATGGGACATTCATATTAAACATTGTTGGTTCAAAACACCATCCATAAACACTGTGAATTTTGGGTAATCTAATCTATATCTAGGGCTCGAAGTTTGGAGATCAAAATCGACGTTTGGGATTTTGAGGAGTTTTGTAATGTTATGGGGAGAGATACAGACACTTAATTAGCCAGAGAAAGAAGTAGATGAATAGTTGAAATGGACAACTACTTTGCATAGGGAATGATCAAAGGATGAGACGTCTCGTTAATTCATTATCCCAAAACACTTGCATTCATTATCCTATTTCAAAAAGAAAAAGAACAAAAAGGAAGTTGGTCATCGGGTCTATCCGGTCAAACAGTAGAAAATAAGTTTGAGCGGGAAATGGTTTAACATGGAGCTGCCACTTGTCACTTGCTGATGTCAGCTGGTTTCTGGTTTTGTATTATTATATAGATGTATAGAAAAATTAAATTTATTTTTATCAAATAAATTTAAATTTTTTGCTGGCGTTCATTCTACAACGAAGTAGTAAAAAAACGCACATCGTGACAAAGCCACATGTAAGATGCCATATTCTATTTGTTTAAAAGAATTTTAGTTTTGATATGAAATGTTTAAAATTATAATTTTTTAAATATATGACTCTTGCATTTAGATGGAATGAAAAGCATTCAATATGTAAAACAAAAATGCAGTCTTACAAAAATATTTTTAATACACTACTTCAGGAAGTTAATGTATAATAACTCTAATAAATAAAAATGCATTTTGTACAAATCTTAAAACATAATAATGGTTTACAAACAAGGAGAAGGAGAGAGAGAGGAGAGCGAAGGTGTTGTGGGGAAAATCTATATCTATATAATACTATATAATAGCAGAGTATAATTCTCATTCCACATTCAGCCATATGGAATTATGATGTGGAAAGCCACATGTCATTGTTCCATTGGCCTAATCAAGTAAGTCTATTTAAGGGAGAATTTGAATATTGATGGTTATTATCCTGATTTAAACACAAAGTAAAAATTATTTAAATATTTTCATCTCATTCATTTTGGAATTGATTTAATATCAACTTGCTAACAGATTCTTAGATCTCTTTTTTAAGTTCAAATTTGATACATCATATATAAATTCAAAATTATCTAAATTGAAATTCATCAAATCCTCTCTATTCGTTTCAAGAAAAAAAAAATCGTATCTATTGTCCATGCTTATATTTTCAAAGTTAAAATGATCTATACTACACCTATTTGATATTTCCCCTTTTCAATCTTTGTCCAACTTTTGAAAATTAATACTTAATTAACTTTATCTACATGAACGAATGAGGAGTGCTTTAAAATTAGTTACAAATTTCAATATTATTTCATTCATTTGAAATTGATTTAATGTAAATACACTAACAGATTCTTACATCTTTTTTGTAAGTTTAAATTTGATGCATCATATTTAAATTTTAAATTATCTAGAAGCAATTCATCAAATCCTTCTCAAAGTAAGTCACACTTTCTTTTTGCGGTATGTCTTAAAGTACGAATCTCATTTTCAAAATAAAATAAATTCTTAATAGAGGAATTTAATGTGCCATCTTCTAATAAGTTTATACTAAACACGTTGATTAGTTCATCATATTAAAAATTTGAAATTTCCTAAAATATTTCATTCAATCTAAAATTTCCTAAAATACAACATTAAAAATTTGAAATTTCCTAAAATATAATATCAAAATTTTAATTTTCTAAAACTTTTTAGACATGTATTCATTACTTCTTTTATTATGTAGGAATATGTCCAAAACTTCAATATTATGAAGAGAAAAAAAGACCAATAATTTAATAAACTTAATTTGAAGGCCACTCAATTTGGATAAGAAATTACGCAAATTTTTAAGGCGCAATATAGGTTTGATAAAATTAGTAATTTTTTGAATGTTCATTGTATATTCAAAGACATTTAATTTAATTTATATACTCAATTTATCACATAGTGACAATTAGTTTTTGATTAAAATTTATTTAATAATGGTTGTTCATTTTAATATATCTACAGTCTGTATAATGATATATATATATATATATTTATATATACACAAGGAATAATACCAATAAAGTAATTTATAAAAACAAAACAAAAACTTTCAGCAGATAATTCCTCAAAATTACAAGTAAAATACAAAATACCAGAAGCACACGTATGTAACAATAATATTTGTTTTAAAACAAGTTTAATGCTTGTAAAAAATTTAAATACAAAGGTCATATTAGAAAATCCTTTCAATGATCAGAGTGGATCGATTTAAGCATATAAACTGAGAATAATAATTTACTTAATAATCGAAATATAATATCATAAGAATTAGGAATGAATAGTAATGAACAGTAAAATTGACTTTTTTGAATAGTACTTTTGACTTTTGAAAATAGGATACATGGGATTTTGTATCACCTTAAGTCTCCTATCACGAGGAAGTTAGTGGTTTCCACCATTCGTACCGTTTTTGTGTAAATAATTATTTTGAAATAAAAATTATGTAATTTATGAAAACTTTGAAATACTCGAGGCAAGAGTATAGATAGAAGACGTACTTTGTTTATTGATTGTTAGAGAGTACATTGGATGGTTACAGCGAATGCTTGTGAAAGAATACAAAGGAAATTTTTAGAGAGAATATGTGCTAGTGAGAGAAGCTGAAAAATTTAAGCCTATCTTTACATTCATTCTACCTTCGTTTATATAGGTCCGGATCTCAAAATTTATACAATCTAATTTTGTATCTCTTTTGTCACAGGGCCGATAGTGGACATCTGTTTTTTGATAGTGGGCATCTTCTTTTGATAGTGGGGGCATCTCCTTTTGATAGTGGGCTGATAGTGGCATCTACTTTTTGAATTTTTTGAACGTGTGGACCAGGGCGGCGCCCGTCATTGTTGAGGTATGCAAACCCGTGTGTCAATTGCCTTTTGCTGATAATTTGTCTTTGTCTTCTTTTGTTTCTGTCGTGGTGGTTGAGATGGCCTTTTTGCTACAGATCCAAATTGTCTGCTTGTGAGAAAAAGTCATCATTGGGTATTGTATCTCCATCGTTCATTGAGGATGAGTTTTCTTCGTCACTGAGCTGGAGCATTAGTTTGTCAAGATCCGCTGGATTTATACAACGGGCCATCTGGGTCATGATTTGTTGTTTTTTAGCAAGAAATTCCTCATTTTGTTGTGATTGTTTTGGGGGGATTATCTTGCAAAATTCTGGCTTTTCATTGAAATATTTTGTTACTGCATCTGGATCACGCTCAGTAATATCTGTTTTGTCCCACCACTTTATTTTATATTTGCGGATTAAAATTGGTAAAATAGTTTTTTGTACACACTCACACTTTTGTTCTTTGTTTGTATGAACACACTCACACATTTGTTCTTCCCTTAGGTCAAATTATGTCATAAAAATCCAAGGGACTTGGAAATTGTGACAAAACAAGGCCCAAAGGGGAGTTTGGGCAATCTGCTCTGGGTATGTTGCTTTTGTTGACCATTGTTCGAAGGCTTTTTGTACACATGCTGGGGAAATTGTTTTTTCAAATCCAAATGGTTTCCACCATTGATGGAACCAGTATGGCGTTGGATAAGTGAATTGAGGACTGAAATAGAAAAAATATGAGAGAGAAAAAAAGTTGTTTTTGTCGAAAGAATGCTCGTGACCAAGCTAAAATATAATCCCAATAATTAAATCAGGCTGAATTGTTGGAAAAATTTAGGTCTCTTGATTCATTGGGTTTTTGTCCCCAATCAGAAATTGATAGAAATCTTAATATTTTTACTTTACAGTAACGTACTTTGGTATTATCCAGATGGTCAGTTGCATATTGAAAAGTGGCCGATTTTGTTTCGGTTAAGATGGTTTCAAAATAAAATTGTGTTTTTGAAAAATTATCTGGAATGTAATTGTACAAGCTTGGTAAAATGAATTCAGAAATTTGGTAAGGATGCCAATTTGTAATCATTTCATAAATTTCTGGTTCGAGAACACAGATAAAGTCTTTATGATTTTTGTAAAAGTAAGTAGTAGGTGGTGTTTGTCTTGGATGGGGATTGGGAATAATTTGTCTATTGGTATTTGTTTGAGAAAATAGTTGGGGGTATGTATTTGTTGGTTGGGTGTTTTCTATTTTAAGGTCTTTTTTGTAGGTGGTTATTGGTCCCAGAAGGGAAACAAGGGTATAAAAAATGCTAGAGGGGGGGGTGAATAGCGTTTTATAAATTCTTTTCAAACCCTTTTGCAAAACAATGGCTAATGCGCACAGGTCTTATTTTGGCTAAGTATAGCGCGCAACAAGAGTGTGAAATGCACAGCGGAAACTTAAAGCAATCACTTATGCGCAGGGAGTATGCGCAGAAGTGTAAATACGCACGCACTAAGTTTAGCTTAAAGATTGGCGGAAAATGGAACTAAGGCAATAAGTATACAAACACAATTCAATCTGCTCAATGTAACTACAAAGATCAAACAAAGCAATATATAAGTAAATCTTAAGAGTAGAAAACAAAGCACAATAAATAGACAAAGCTATTTGGAGAGGTTCGATCGGGAAAAGATCTACGCCCTCTACCAAGATGGTTAGTCTTGGATTTCTAACGATGAGATTTATATTGATATGAGGAGCTTTTACAAGATTACAAGGAATCAAAACTCAAATCAAAATCTATTCTATGAAGAGTAAATCCTAGACTAAACCGGTGTATCTCAAGAAGTTAGATCTAAATGATCAAAGCTTCAAGAGGTGTGTGTGTCTCAGAAATTCTGGGCTCTAAGAATCTATGAGATGAAGAGCATAAGATATTCTGGGTGTTACAAGGCTTATAGGATCTGGGCTTGGTTGAGTATGAAGGTATGAAGGTTGATCTTGAGAATTCTGGAAATATGCAAGCAATCTTCAAATCTTCAAAGTTTCTCTTTGGAAGCAAAACCTCAAGCGGTTCACAAGCAACTTGGAAAATGAGGATGAGCATGCTATTTATAGCTGAGCTCCCAAAACTAGCCGTTGGGGAGAAGGGCAAGGATGATGCGCTGTCACAATGTGATTGGCGCGCAGTTGTCCTTTATAGCCGTTGGAGACAGCAAGTTGACAGCTTTCAGATATCTTCTAGAAGGGTGACAGCTGTCTTCAATTTGAATTTTCAAACTGAGGCGCGTCTTTCCATCCACGTGTATGCTGAGTGTGCTTGTTTTGTCGTATGTACACATCAGCACTTTGGCTCATTCCAAAAAGCGTAGCTTGACTTGACGCTTTCCAAGCTTCTAGAATGAGGTCAGGAAATGAGAGAATTGACTAAGGCAAATCTGCGCGCGCATGGAAGCCATGCGCATTGAGTTGCACAGATGGGTGCTGCGCATGGGAGATTGCGCAAATGATGGATGCGCAGATGATGATCTGAACATGGTCTTCATGCTTGCTCCTTAGTCTTCTTCAAATCTTGAAAATAAGTATAAGCGCTTTCCAAGCTTCAAGAATATGAGGTTGTTGAAAGATAAGCATAATGACCAAGTTAATCTGCTCTGCTCATAGAAGTCATGCGTATAGAGAATGTGCAGACGTTCTGCTCATGAAAACCAAGCAAGTGTTGTTCTCCACATGAAAGGGAGCAGATAATGTTCTGCGCATGGAAATGAGCAGGTAATGCTATGCGCGCAGAGAATGAGCAGGTGTTGCTCTGCACATGGAAAATGAGCAGGTGATGCTCTGCGCATGAAGAATGAGCAGGTGTTCACTACGCATGAAAATGAGCAGATGATGCTCTGCGCATGAAATGTCCTCCGCATTATACTTGGTCTTCAGTAATTGAAACCTCAATTATAAGCATAAGCCCTAACCACTAAGCCTATTCTAAAAAGTGGAATTAACTAAAAAATGATGTTATAAAACTTCTTACATAGGATCCTAAAGTCCATAAAATATACTTAGGTGATGGTATCAATAAATTCTAACATAAATTGAGAGGGTTAAGAAATAAGCATACCCAACAATGTCCCCCTAAATGATTGATGCCATTACCTACTATAACTAAGGAAATTCATTGTACTTGATAATAACATGTCCATAAGAATGTAAATGGTAAATCATGCCTCAAGTCAATGCACACACTTGCCAGTGTTAGAGATTTTTAGTCTATCCAAAAGAAATGAAATTTACAATATGGGAAAGACAGAAATATCATTCAGCGCATACAAATAATATGAGTTTAAGTATGCGTATGCGTTTAAACTGAATGTTTAAACATCATGCGTAGAAATATGAGCAGTCAAGTATATGCGCATGAAGTTTGAAATAATGCATTCATTGTTCCACCAACGAAAAGTTTGAATTGAACAAGGTTTTAGGAAAAGCAATGATGCATTATAAGATTAGTGTTCACCTTTGAGAGAGCTCTGCGCACTTCATCTTGTAGCTTCCCAAATTGCTTTGCGCAAAGCTTCAATATCAGAAGCGGTTGCCTTTGTTAGACTACTCTCCCCCTTAATGGCACAATCAATGGCCTGTAGTATACTGATAGACAAGCTATTTGGAGAGGTTCGATCGGGAAAAGATCTACGTCCTCTACCAAGATGGTTAGTCTTAGATTTCTAACGATGAGATTTATATTGATATGAGGAGCTTTTACAAGATTACAAGGAATCAAAACTCAAATTAAAATCTATTCTATGAAGTAAAAATCCTAGACTAAACTGGTGTATCTCAAGAAGTTAGATCTAAATGATCAAAGCTTCAAGAGGTGTGTGTGTGTCAGAAATTCTGGGCTCTAAGAATCTATGAGATGAAGAGCATAAGATATTCTGGGTGTTACAAGGCTTATAGGATCTGGGCTTGGTTGAGTATGAAGGTATGAAGGTTGATCTTGAGAATTCTGGAAATATGCAAGCAATCTTCAAATCTTCAAAGTTTCTCTTTGGAAGCAAAAACTCAAGCGGTTCACAAGCAACTTGGAAAATGAGGATGAGCATGCTATTTATAGCTGAGCTCCCAAAACTAGCCGTTGGGGAGAAGGGCAAGGATGATGCGCTGTCACAATGTGATTGGCGCGCAGTTGTCCTTTATAGCCGTTGGAGACAGCAAGTTGATAGCTTTCAGATATTCTAGAAGGGTGACAGCTGTCTTCAATTTAAATTTTCAAACTAAGGTGCGTCTTTCCATCTACGTGTATGCTGAGTGTGCTTGTTTTGTCGTATGTACACATCAGCACTTTGGCTCATTCCAAAAAGCGTAGCTTGACTTGACGCTTTCCAAGCTTCTAGAATGAGGTCAGGAAATGAGAGAATTGACTAAGGCAAATCTGCGCGCGCATGGAAGCCATGCGCATTGAGTTGCGCAGATGGGTGCTGCGCATGGGAGAATGCGCAAGTGATGGATGCGCAGATAATGATCTGTACATGGTCTTCATGCTTGCTCCTTAGTCTTCTTCAAATCTTGAAAATAAGTATAAGCGCTTTCCAAGCTTCAAGAATATGAGGTTGTTGAAAGATAAGCATAATGACCAAGTTAATCTGCTCTGCTCATAGAAGTCATGCGTATAGAGAATGTGCAGACGTTCTGCTCATGAAAACCAAGCAAGTGTTGTTCTCCACATGAAAGGGAGCAGATAATGTTCTGCGCATGGAAATGAGCAGGTAATGCTATGCACGCAGAGAATGAGCAGGTGTTGCTCTGCGCATGGAAAATAAGCAGGTGATGCTCTGCGCATGTAGAATGAGCAGGTGTTCACTGCGCATGAAAATGAGCAGATGATGCTCTGCGCATGGAGAATGAGCAGGTGTTCACTGCGTATGGATGAAATGTCCTGCGCATTATACTTGGTCTTCAGTAATTGAAACCTCAATTCTAAGCATAAGCCCTAACCACTAAGCCTATTCTAAAAAGTGGAATTAACTAAAAAATGAAGTTATAAAACTTCTTACATAGGATCCTAAAGTCCATAAAAAATATACTTAGGTGATGGTATCAATAAATTCTAACATAAATTGGGAGGGTTAAGAAATAAGCATACCCAACAATCTCCCCCTAAATGATTGATGCCATTACCTACTATAACAAAGGCAATTCATTGTACTTGATAATAACATGTCCATAAGAATGTAAATGGTAAATCATGCCTCAAGTCAATGCACACACTAGCCAGTGTTATATATTTCTAGTCTATCCAAAAGAAATGAAATTTACAATATGGGAAAGACAGAAATATCATTCAGCGCATACAAATAATATGAGTTTAAGTATGCGTATGCGTTTAAACTGAATGTTTAAACATCAGAAATATGAGCAGTCAAGTATATGCGCATGAAGTTTGAAATAATGCATTCATTGTTCCACCAACGAAAAGTTTGAATTGAACAAGGTTTTAGGAAAAGCAATGATGCATTATAAGATTAGTGTTCACCTTTTGAGAGAGCTCTGCGCACTTCATCTTGTAGCTTCCCAAATTGCTTTGCGCAAAGCTTCAATATCAGAAGCGGTTGCCTTTGTTAGATTACTCTCCCCCTTAATGGCACAATCAATGGCCTGTATGTTGGGTTTCGATCAAACATGCGCAGCGGAATTTAGCATTTAAAATTTTGAAACCCAAAGCCATGGATCCGTTCATACGATTAAATCAAATACAACATAAGAATAAAGGAGTAAACTAACCCTTGATGGCTATCAAATTCTCTTGGTCTTTGGTGGAGGTTTGAAGACTTGATCGCGATCACAAAGCTTGAACACGAACTTTGAAGATGATGATTTTCACCCTCTAGCGGTATCCACACTTCGAACGAATATCAAAGGAGCTTCTTTGATCTTGGTTGCTAGACCAAATTGTGAAATACTTTTTCACAATCAAAAGAACTATATGGAATTTATTTTGTGTATTATTTTGTTCTTCAACCAAGAATGTCTTAGAACAAAATAAACCCTCTCTCAAACTCTTGAGACTCACTAAATCATTGGCTTTGAGTGCTGGCCGAATTTGGTCTTTTATACACAAGTATGACCTATTCCAAATAGGAAACTTGTGTCAAAATCCGTCCAAAATTCGTTTCCTAATCAAATTAGGAATCTGCCACCCGACAGCACTGTGCGGCCGCCCAAAACCCTCTGTGCGGTCGCACAACTATCTGAAGCAAAACTGGTACAAAACTAAGATAATTGTGCGGCCGCCCAGTCCATACTGTGCGGTCGCCCACTTCCCAGGATGTCCAGAATTTCCAAAATTCCAATGTAGTCCTTTTAAAGATTCGTTCTATTGTGTGTGACCCTCTAGGATTATACTAAGTTGGCAATGGGCTCAAACATGATCCCATAAGATATGATTAGGTTCTAGCAAACCGTCATACCTACCCAAATAGTATAACTAGATACAAGTTCGCATTCCTCTTAGAAAATGTCATAATCCTTTTGTCCACGATATCATTGAACATAAGTCATGGTCAAAGAGTCAACTTGTTTTGTTCAATACTTTCTCGATTCCGAATATGTTGATAATCCAAATGACATTGATCCAATCAATTCATTTGAGTCCGGCCGAACATTTCATCAACATCATTCCTACGAGAGGCCCAAGCTTGATATCTCTCCGAAGAGGGACAAATCCATTTAGCTTATTATTCTTCCCTACGTGAATCCGATTATGCCAATCATACCCTTTATAACCACTCGGTTAAAAGTAGCGTTTGAATATGTCAAACATAATGTTCATCAAGTGGAAGACTATAATAACTTCATGTCTAAGGATTCAAATGACATAACTAATATGAGATATATGTATGACATAGACCATGACATAAATCTCATAGAGCGGGTCATGTCCAGTACCTTGTTCCAAACAAGTACCCATAAATCTAACATGATCATCCTATGATCATTTAGCCTTTATACTAGTGCTTAACAAATACTAGGGACGGAGATTATTATAAGTAAACATGAACAACAAATAATCAAAACATCTCTTTATTGATATGAAATAAATGATAACAATTACAACGTTTATTAAACGTGCCTAGGGCACCACTACCAACAATCTCCCACTTGCCCTAGGCCCAATCTCCCATGTATCTAATACCCATGGACCTAACATGACCATCATGTTTAGCTTGTGGAAGTCCCTTTGTTAGCGGGTCCGCAACATTGTCATCAGTAGGTACTCTGCATATATTTACGTCTCCCCTATCAACAAATCTTATTTGAGCACGGCCATGCATTTCATCAACACCATTCTTCGCGTGGCCAAAGCTTGACATCTCTCTCTTACGAGGAACAAATCCCTTCTTGATTTATTACCTTTCCCTACATGAATCCGATTACGCCAATCACATTCTTTATAGCTACCCGATTAGGGGTAACGTTTGAATATGTCAAACGTAATGTTCATCGAGTGGAAGACTGTGATAATCTCAGGTCTAAAGATTCCAGTAATATAACTATATGAGACTTAATTATGACATTGTGACCATGACATAAATCTCATATGGGTCAGTCCAGTATTTGGTCTCCAACTAATACCCATAAGTTTAATTGTATCCCATACACCATAATCATCATATGATTATCCATTAAACTTATACTAACAATTAATCATAATTATCAGGGACGGGGATTATTATAATAAACATGCAAAGGATATAATAATCAAACATTCAATATCTTTAATATATAAATAACATTAATCGTTTTACAAAACGTGCCTAGAGCATACAACACCAACAATCTCCCACTTGCACTAGGCCTAATTAATGTATCGAATACCCATAGACCTAACATGACCATCATGCTTTGCTTGTGGAAGACCCTTTGTCAATGGGTCGGCAATGTTATCATCAGTTGGTACTCTGCATATATTCACGTCACCTCTGTTAATGATTTCTCGAATGACATGGTAACGCCTAAGTATGTGTTTGGACTTCTGATGGTTTCTTGGTTCCCTTGCTTGAGCAATAGCACCATTATTATCACAATAAAGGTCTATTGGATCAGCAATGCTAGGAACTACCTCTAGTTCAGTTATGAACTTCTTGATCCAAACAGCTTCTTTAGCAGCATCGGATGCAGCAATATACTCAGCTTCCGTTGTAGAATCAGCGACAGTACTTTTCTTAGAACTCTTCCAGCTAACAGCACCTCCATTAAGCACAAATACAAATCCAGATTGCGATCTAAATCATCCTTGTCGGTTTGGAAGCTTGCATCTGTGTAACCACTTACAACAAGATCACCTTCCACACTCCATACACCAAGAACGAATCTTTAGTCCTTCGCAAGTACTTAAGAATCGTCTTGACTGCAATCCAATGATTTTCACCAGGATTTGATTGATATCTACTCGTCATGCTCAAAGCATACGAGACATCGGGTCTAGTACATATCATGGCATACATGATTGATCCAATTGCGGAAGCATATGGAATCCCAATCATTCTCTTACGCTCATCAGTGTCTTAGGACACTGATTCTTGCTTAGAGTTATGCCATGTCCCACTGGCAAATTCCTCTCTTAGAGTTTTCCATGCAGAATCTCTTAAGAACTTTGTCATATATGTATCTTGACTTAAACCAACCAATTTCTTGGATCTATCACGATAGATCCTAATGCCAAGGATATAAGCGGCTTCTCCCATATCTTTCATAGAGAAACACTTTCCTAACCAAGTCTTTACAGACTGTAGTGCGGGAATGTCGTTTCCTATGATCAATATGTCATCTACATATAGTACCAGAAATAATACTACGCTCCCACTAATCTTCTTGTAAACGCAAGGTTCATCTTCATTCTTGATGAAGCCAAACTCTTTGACCGATTCATCAAATCGAAGATTCCAACTCCTAGAGGCTTGCTTCAATCCATAAATAGATCGTTGCAATTTGCATACTTTGTTAGAATTTTCTGGAATTACAAAACCTTCAGGTTGTGTCATGTAAACATCCTCAAGCAAGTTCCCGTTAAGAACGCTGTTTTGACATCCATTTGCCATATCTCATAGTCAAAATATGCGGCTATGGCAAGTAAAATTCTTATAGACTTGATCATTGCTACGGGCGAAAAGGTTTCATCATAGTCGATACCATGAATCTGCCTATAGCCTTTCGCTACAAGTCTAGCTTTATAAGTATGCACCTTTCCATCCATGTGCGGTTTTCTTTTTGAAAACCCATTTGCATCCTATGGTTTTTACACCTTCGGGCGCATCAATCAAGTTCCAAACTTGATTATCATATATGGATTTAATTTCAGATTCCATGGCCCAAGCCATTTATCTGAATCAGGAGCGGACATCGCT
>JAOWBW010000410.1:620596-818567 GCA_026119855.1 Campanula takesimana
TTTTTTTTTTTTTTTTTTTTTTTTGTTTTTATGGTCCTCATTTATTAAGCGTAGAACTTCTTGAGCTTGTCGAGGTTGACCTCCTTTGGCAATTGGTCACTATCCAAGTCTACGAGTCGGACTACACCGCTAAGGACCGATCCATTGGGGTCCCCATTCCCGAGGGGATCATGGCATGGGAGGATGTTGTCTTAAGACCAAGTCTCCACTTTGATGTTTCGTGGCTTCACCTTTTTGTTGAAAGCCCTTGCCATTCTCGTTGATAAGCTCTTGTGCGTTCGAACGCTCTTAGCCTCTTCTCTTCGAGTAGGGATAATTGTTCATACCGACTTTGCATCCAATCAACCTCGTTGACTTGATTTTTGAGCAAGACCCGTAGAGAGGGAACTTCGAGTTCGACTGGGAGTACGGCTTCAGAACCATAAACCAATGTGTACGGGGTCTCTCCAGTTGCCGACCGGATTGATGTGCGGTAGCCCCATAGTGCTAATGGTAACTTCTCGGGCCAATCCCTTCCTGTTGAGGCCATTTTCCGTATTATGATCTCAATCGTCTTGTTTGCTGCTTCGACCGCTCCATTAGCTTGGGGGCGGTACGGGGATGACTTGTGTTTGGTAATTTGTAATAAACTAAAAGTGCATCCATTTCCTTCTCAAAGTGTGAACCATTGTCGGAGATGATCTCATGAGGAATACCGTATCGGCATATGATGTTGTTCTTCATGAATTCGGCCACTTTCTTGGCGTTGAAAACTCGGTAAGCTTGCGCTTTGACCCACTTTATGAAATAATCCACGGCCACTAGAATGAATGACTGTCCGTTGCTTCCCGTAGGATGAACTTTGCCGATGATATTGTTCGTAGTGGTGCCCTAGGCACGTTTAATAAACGTTGTAATTGTTATCATTTATTTCATATCAATAAAGAAATGTTTTGATTATTATTGTTGTTCATGTTTACTTATAATAATCTCCGTCCCTAGTACTTGTTAAGCACTAGTATAAAGGCTAAATGATCATGGGATAATCATGTTATATTTATGGGTACTTGTTTGGAACAAGGTACTGGACATGACCCGCTGTATGAGATTTATGTCATGGTCTATGTCGTACATATATCTCATATTAGTTATGTCATTTGAATCCTTAGACATGAAGTTATTATAGTCTTCCACTTGATGAACATTATGTTTGACATATTCAAACGCTACCTTTAACCGGGTAGTTATAAAGGGTATGATTGGCATAATCGGATTCACGTAGGGAAGAGTAATAAGCTAAATGGATTTGTCCCTCTTTGGAGAGATGTCAAGCTTAGGCCTCTCGTAGGAATGATGTTGATGAAAATGTTCGGCCGGACTCAAATGAATTGATTAGATCAATGTCATTTGGATTATCAACATATTCGGAATCGAGAAAGTATTGAACAAAACAAGTTGACTTGTTGACCATGACTTGTGTTCAATGACATCGTGGACAAAGGGATTGTGACATATTCTAAAGGAATGCGAACTTGTATCTAGTTATACTATTTGGGTAGGTATGACGGTTTGCTAGAACCTAATCATATCTTATGGTTTTATGTTTGAACCCATTGCCAACTTAGTGTAATCCTAGACGGTCACACACAATAGAACGAATCTTAAATAAGAACTATATTGGAATATTGAGTCGAAGGAATTTGGAGGAATTTGGAAATTGGGGAAATCTGGGGAAGGTGTGCGACCGCACAAAAGGGCCTGGGCGGCCGCACAGCTTGGCTCAAAAAGTACCAGAAACCTTCCAGATAGATGTGCGGCCGCACAGGTGGTTTTGGGTGGCCGCACACCATGTTGGGACTGGTTTCCTGATTTGATTTGGAAAAGAATTTTGGACGGGTTTAGACACAAGTTTCCTATTTGGAATAGGTCTAACTTGTATATAAACAGCAAAATTCAGCCAGAATCAAAGCTAATGATTGTGTGCAAATCTCAAAGAGTTTGAGAGAGGTTTTTATTTTGTTCTAAGACATCCTAGATTGAAGAACAAAATAATACACAAATAAAATTCTATAGAGTTCATATTGATTGTGAAAACGTGTTTCACAATTTTTGGTCTAGCAACCAAGATCAAGTGTTCTTGATATTCGTTCAAGGTGTGGATACCGCTAGAGGGTGAATCTTATCATCTTCAACATTCATGTTCTTACTTGTTCGTGATTAAAGCCTCAATTTCTCCACTAAGATCAAAGACCAAATTCAAAGTCATCAAGGGTTAGTTTTCTAGTATTCATATTGTAAGTATTTGATTTAATCATATGAATGGATGTATGGGCTTTGGGTTTCATAAAATTTTAAATGCTATTTTCCGCTGCGCATGTTACTTGGAAACCCAACAGATATCTATGCCCCAACAAGAGAATGGCCATGGTGTGGTCATGTTGTACAGTTGTGAAGGTGGAGCATGTTGCAAATTTACATGGAACTGACACTTGGCGCACCTCTTGACTTTCTCGATGCAGTCTCTTTCTATGGTAGTCCAATAGTAGCCAATACGGAGTATCTTCTTGGCTAACATGATCCCATTCATGTGGGGTCCAGACTCGCCTTCGTGGACTTCATGAATTATTTCTTGAGCTTCGGTCTCACTTGCACATAAGAGGTTGATCCCTTTATGATGTCTCTTGTAGACTCGGTTCCCAATCAACACATATCTCGCAGCTAGCTTTTGTAATGCCACTCGATATTTCCCATTGTTGTTCTCAAGGAAAGTGCCATTGTTGAGGAAGTTCATGATGTCCGTGTACTACGGGGGGCTTGTTTGGACTTCATTGATCTCAATACTCATGCAATATGCCGGACTAGTCCTTCTTAATATCTTGAAGGGTTTCACCATTTTTCCTTTGGGCATCTCAACCAGCGAGGCTATGGTGGCCAGTGCATCAGCAAGGCGGTTCTTCTCCCTTGGTAAGTAATTGAACGTGATGTCTTGAAACTGATCAACTAACTCCTTGAGGTGCTGAACATACTGTTGGAGAGCCAGGTCTTGGATTTTCCATTTGCCCGATGTTTGATTGATAAGGAGCAGGGAGTCACCGAATACTTCTAGATTTGTGACATTTCATTCTAGGGCTGCTTCTAGCCCCGCTATACATGCCTCTATTAGTACCCGATCTGAAAAAGAGTTTATTAGGGCTTTCCCAAATATACAAGGACTTTATAGGAATTAGAAACCTTGCAAAGACTTGTCCCGGATTCCCAAAATATAGCTCAATATTCTAGAATGTACCAAAATTGGCCAAAATAGGGTTTCCTTGTTTAAAATCAAACCCTAGCTTAACAATCACGTCAGTCAGGAATGATGGCCACGCGGCCACATCCGCCCTTGGCCACGCGGCCATCTTCGTCCTTGACTAGGCGGCCATCTTCGCCTCAGCCAATCTCAGCCGTTTGATCCCTTGATCTGTTCACTATATAAAGGCCCTCTTGCCTCATAATCAAGGGTCCGAAATTTTGATCAATCTTAAGCTCCCTAAGTGACGAATTTTTTCTCTCCAAATAAGCATTTCAAGCATCCAAGAACATCTTCAAGACTCCGAGAAGATCCAAGTTTATTTCTTGCCAACATAGGTAAGTTTTTTTTAACTTTTCTTCATGTTCTTGCCATGTTCTTAGCATAGATTCATAATATTCATGTTCCTTTCATGTTTATTCACATGTTCATAATATGTTCTTCACGTGTTCTTCGTGTTCTTAGATTAAAACTTTATTTATGCCATATTTAGGGTTGCGGTCTTCATATTAACATGTTATTTCATAGCCGATGATGATCTAGGGTTCATCAACCCGAACATGATCTAAGAACTATTTCTAAACCCTAATCTTTAGGTAATTTCCCCTATCAATATGCATGATCCCAATTCTCTTGCCTATTCTAAATTCTTCTCGAACTACGCTGACCTGAGCTTCTCACATTGAGAGGAACGTAGGCAATCTTCGGATCCGGTCTCTAAACACCGCACACCACCTACACCGCATCATGATAGAAAGACCGATCATTCGGGCGATAGGAGTGATAACGCTTGAATATTCTTCTCTTGTCGTAATTTGACCCCCGAACCCATTAAACATGCTTTTTCTCAATGTTTTGGCTATAATTAAAACGGCGTGGCAACTCTTATATCTTAATGTTGCTATGAATATCTCAATTTTAAACACACGTATTCACAGTGGCGACTCTGTTGGGGACTGCTTTGAAACTTTTTCAAACTTAGTGGGTCTAACTTTCGTTCACATCATGATGTTTGCCATGTTCTTACATGTACCTCTTACTTTAGCCACGTTCTTACATGCCCCCTACACTTTAGCCATGTTCTTGCATGCACCACACATTTTTCCATGTTCGCACATGCACCTCATATTTTTCTATGCTTACATATGCTCCTTGTACTATACCACTTCGTCACATGTACCTTGTATTTTTGCCATGTTAACACTTGTGCCTTGTATTTTTACCATGTCAATACATGTATTTTTATACTTTCGCTATGTTCACCCTAGCACTAAAGACAAATAAAACTTTGTTATGCTCCCTTGTACATTCTTATCTTTTCTTATCTCTTGCACTGCATTGCATACATGCAAACATCAAAACTTCTCCTTTTCTCCTTAAAAAGAATTAGTTTCTTGCCACACACAACCACTAGTCCCCGTCAGCACTGCACATAACCCTCATCACCCTCTGTAAGGATCCCCTCCCCCGTGCGGAAAATGCGACGAGTTGTGGGGCAAAAAAGCCGAACACGGTTATCTCACAAAACATAACGGAGTCGCCACTTTTGTTAATTATTTAACCCAACAAAAGAAAAGGTTAGAGATTCTATTAGTTCGGAGGTCAGGTTACGCCTTGGGAAGAGTTTCACGTCACCCAAGTCACCTCGGATAGGACTGAGTCTCCCTAATGTTAGTTAACGAAAGTGCATGTGTGTGTGTGTGTTTTCAAATTGGGAGAAACTGACTGTTTTGGCAAAACCAGTTAATTATTTAACGGAAAAGGTTTCTTTTGCAAACTTTCTGGTCAGAAAAGGAAGAAACTGGAAAATGCCCTCCCCGGCCAAAGTAGCCGTACGGATGGGGAGGGCTCTCTAGGGCATTTTTACAGTTTATCAGAAAACAGTCCAGTTTCAGCCAAAACAGAGTATCTTTGCTGAAACTGGGCTGGAATGTCGATTTCCAGTTTATGATTAACAACAAAACTTTGAAAAGTTCATTCCTATGCACTTTGATCATCAAAGGAACTCCAAAAACAAAGATTTGGCTGTGATCAAAAGCAGTCATTGGAGAAATTTATGAAAAGTTGATGAACATGGCATTCAAACCAAAATGACCATTTTGGTGGATAAAGATTGAAACTTTACCACCAAAATGGACTTATTATACAAGATTAAACCTTCAGGGACACAAATATAACATAAATATTGAGCCTTTATATCCCATGCTTGGTAATTTTATGGCTAGGTCATGATTGGGATGATAAAGATTGAAACTTTATCACCCAATCATGACTCTCATGGCCAAATAAAAACAAAATCAACGTGAAAATGTAACAAACCATGATCATCTTTAGGTTTTACCCCATAATCACACACTAGGTGTGAAGGGAACCTTGAATCACCTCATGATTTGGATCATATACATATATAATCATAATATATATAGCTTGGAAGGCCAAGACTTGTATAATATATAGATATAGTGCTTGAAAATGGACAAGACTTGCAAGAAATGTAAAGTGCTTGAAATGGACAAGACTTTGCAAGAACAAGAAGAAATAACACAAGATAAGCAAGTAATATGAACAAAGATAAAAGAGAGTTTGAGATGAAGAAGAAGATGGGGAGAAGGAGGCTTCACCTATTGTGGTTATGGCCTATCTTCCTCTCTAATCACTCAAATGTGTATATCACTCACTTTCTGCTCTCAAACTGGCAGAGTTTCAACTCACAAAACGTTTTCTCCCCCCTGATATGATCAGCATGGGGTTCAATTTATAGAGGCTGAGGGAGAACAACATAGCCGTACGGCTAGGGACCTCATGTGCCCAAACCATTCGTACGACTCGACCTGGCGAGCTTCTGGATTTTTCTAAGTTTAATTTTAGTTCAGTCCTGGAATATCAGGTTTATCCTAGTGAGGTCTTGGCCCATCGGTTTATCCCTAAATGGTACCAAGAATTCCTCTAAAGTAGGTCAGTTTCAGATTGGGGTACTTACAGAGCCCCTCGGCAACGTCGCTTTTGAAGAAAGCGGGGTTGTCGACAAAACAAGCATCCCAATCTGATGGGAGGACGGTTTAGCCGATTTGGGTGAGAGATTTCAAGGCTACTCAAACCTATAAGCATCCCATTTTGATGGGAGGACGGCATAGCCGATTTGGGTGAGAGGTTTCAAGGCTACTCAAACCTATAAGCATCCCATTTTGATGGGAGGACGGCTTAGCCGATTTGGGTGAGAGAGTCTAAGGCTACTCAAACCTATAAGCATCCCATTTTGATGGGAGGACGGCTTAGACGATTTGGGTGAGAGATTCTAAGGCTACTCAAACCTATAAGCATCCCATTTTGATGGGAGGACGGCTTAGCCATTTTGGGTGAGAGATTCTAAGGCTACTCAAACCTATAAGCATCCCATTTTGATGGGAGGACGGCTTAGCCGATTTGGGTGAGAGATTCTAAGTCTACTCAAACCTATAAGCATCCCATTTTGATGGGAGGACGGCTTAGCCGATTTGGGTGAGAGATTCTAAGTCTACTCAAACCTATAAGCATCCCATTTTGATGGGAGGACGGCTTAGCCGATTTGGGTGAGAGATTCTAAGGCTACTCAAACCTATAAGCATCCCATTTTGATGGGAGGACGGCTTAGCCGATTTGGGTGAGAGATTCTAAGGCTACTCAAACCTATAAGCATCCCATTTTGATGGGAGGACGGCTTAGCCGATTTGGGTGAGATATTCTAAGGCTACTCAAACCTATAAGCATCCCATTTTGATGGGAGGACGGCATAGCCGATTTGGGTGAGAGATTCTAAGGCTACTCAAACCTATAAGCATCCCATTTTGATGGGAGGACGGCTTAGCCGATTTGTTCTATGTCTGGACCTAGAGGTATAGGATTCCTACGTATCCTTGTTCGAGGGAATCAAGCCTAACGTATTTCGGTTGAGAGATTTTAAGGCTACTCAAACCTATGGGCCTTAGGTGGATATCTATTCATCCTTTCCTAAACAGGCATGGCTCAAAGGCCGGGCTTGGTCAACTTGGCCCTATTCGGAGGGGGTTGATTAAAGGGGGCTGGCATGGCTCAGAGGCTCAAATGATGGGCATGGCTCAGAGGCTAGACTCGATCGACTTAGCTCTATCGGAGAGGGTCGACCCAAGGAATAGGCATGGCTCAGAGGCTCAAAAAATGGGCATGGCTCAGAGGCTAGACTCGATCGACTTGGATCTATCGGGAGAGGGTCGACTTGAGGGATAGGCATGGCTCAGAGGCTCAGATAATGGCCATGGCTCAGAGGCTAGACTCGATCGACTTGGCTCTATTAGGAGAGGGTCGACTCCAGGGTAACTGGTCTTACATCCGACTAAGGACTGCCGGGACACATGGTCAATTTGGTCAACTTTTCTCATGGCGGAGGGTCGACTACACAAACTGGTTAACTTATCTCATGGCGAGGGTCGACTACACAAATCTCATGGCGGAGGGTCGACTACACAAACTGGTCAACTTATCTCATGGCGGAGGTCGACTACACAAACTGGTCTCACGTCATCACAGACTGCCGGGACACATTGATAGGTTTTCTCTAACCTAGCCACTCTCGGGGACAAAGGTTTTCTTAACCTAATCAGGACTATACTGGTCTTACGCCTCTCCGGACTGCCGAGGCGATAACATCTTAACTTTCATCCTGGACTTACGAGGTACGGCCAGGACTTTCACGATTTCACTTTCTACCCTGGACTTACGAAGTACGGCCGGGTCAACAAAATCCAATGGTCTTACGTCACGTCGACGGCCAAGGACAAATCTCACGGAGCCTAACGGACTTATGTCATTCCGGACTGCCAAAGGACGAATCTCATCGAAACCTAATGGTCTTACGTCATGCCGGACGGCCAAAGGACATTCTCACAAAACCTAATGGTCTTACGTCACGCTGGACTGCCAAAGGAAATTCTCACAAAACCTAATGGTCTTACGTCACGCCGGACGGCCAAAGGACACTTTTTCATATTTTTAACCTGGACTTACGAGGCGCGGCCGGGTTAAATTCACATTCTTAACCTGGACTTACGAAGCGCGGCCGGGTTAAATTCACGAGGTTTACATTCTTGACTCGGGCTTACGAAACACGGCCGGGTCAATTTCACGAGACTGGTCTTACGTCCACCTAAGGACTGCCCGGTTTTGATTTTCATTGGGAACCTAATTTTTCTAGGTTCAATTCAAGTTGCATGAGCCGAAAAGGGCATTTTGGACGTTTTCCAAAGGGGAGGGGCCTAAGTCCTATTTCAGAAACCTAGGGGAAACCATGCTCAAGGCGCCAGGGGCTAAAGTGTAAATTGTGGGCTGAGATTTCCTCTCGCCCAAACCAGCCGTACGGCTTAAGGAGGCGTCTCCTTCTTTTCAAAACAACAACCATACGGATGGTTGCTGCATATTTCAAAACTCAGGCCGAAAATCAGAGAAATAGAGGCGATTTTTGAGAGCATAAATTCACCCTTCTCCCTAAATTTCTACCTAATTCGTTCTAGGTTTGCTCATGGATGCTCGGGCGAGAAGAGGTTACCCAAGAGGAGCGGATAGAAGGCTTGACATGGTCCAGAATTTTCGGGGCTACCATATTGCCTTAAATGATGTGGGAGCAGGTTTCTACAAGTCTCCCGACGTCCATCTATGTCACGAACGAGCGGTAATCATCATTTCCTACTCGATTCATGTCCATTTTGAGCATTTTGTGTATTCCCTAGTCCTAGGGCCTACACTCATGCTATTTGAGATCTTTGCATTTCTTGACACAATTTCATGAAATTAGCCTCATTTTTGTGTCGTTGGGATCACTAGGGACGTAAGCATGTGCTCATTGCGTCATTTGGACATGCCTAGCTATACTTCCTAAAATCAAAGTGCGTTGTCCCGCGACTTGCGCATAAACTACATGTACCTTAGGTTCGACTAGTTGTTTTGACACATTCAAGTGCATGCTAGCATTCCCTAGGACAAGTTATCGCATTTTGATGAAGGTTCGGGACACTAAGTCTTGGAATGGGGACGCTTATCGCAATTTGAAAAGGGAGAAAACACATTTTTCAAATACACCCTCAAACGCTTATCGCAATTTGAAAAGGGGGAAAACATATTTTTCAAACACACCCTCAAACGCTTATCGCAATTTGAAAAGGGAGAAAACACATTTTTTTATTCACATGATTTATTCATCACATTCATTTATCACATGCATTGGTATTTTAAATCTGTGTTATTCATACCTTTGTTGTGTTTACCTGCAGGGCGGTGATCCCAAATCTCGGGGATCTCCCGACATGTGCTGCTCCCTATGGGAGGCTATGCCCGTGGCTGTCGGCGACGAGCCTAGTCCGAGATATTGGGTAGTGGGCACCGGCCTGGTGCCGTTCATTCATGCTGTGGGCTAGTTGACGAGCACTAACAGGAGTCTTGGGCTCATTACTGCCTTGGGCCAGCATTGGTGGGATACGAACCACACTTTCCATTTGAGCTGGGGGGAGGTGACCGTGACCCCTGACGACTTTTCTGCCATCACCGGGTTTTCCTTTAGCGGCGGGCCTGTTATCTGGACCGATCGACTCTCGTCCCCAGACATCCAGGCACTTATTAGCTTCTCGGGGCCCACCAAGGGCTTGGGGATCACGGTGCAAGCTGTTGAGCGGGCCATTCGGGACAGGATCCCAGAATATTTGGCGGGCTTGGTGAACGCGGAGCAGCTTGGACGAGCTTATGTGTGTCTCCTTCTCAGCAACACCCTCTTCGCCAACGCCGACACTACCTGCATGTTCCTTCTCCTCGGGTCATTGACTACTCCTGAGAACGTCCGGAGTATTGCTTATGGAGAGGCTGGGTTGGCCGAGCTGTATATGGAGCTCGACAAGTTTAGCCGGAAAGCAAGCAAGTCCTTGGCTTGCTTCCAGTTTGCCCTAGAGGTAGATTCTTTCCTTTCCCTCATTCTGTTTTCTCCTTCTCATTCTCCTTTTCCAGTTTTCGGCATCTTAACGTTTCCCTTGCCATTTTCCCTTCAGGCTTGGTACTACGAGATCTTCGGTGGCTATCCGTGGGAGCAGACCGTCGATCCTGCCATTACCTTCCCGGCCATGGTCTGTTGGGCTCGGGATGCCCGAAAGAGGATAGGATCCAAAGGGCATGTCTCCGTTCGCCATGCTGACGTCCGGGCAGTGCTGAGGGGAGCCATGCCGGCCGAACTCAACCTCTTTCCTTGGTCGAGGTATAAGGGGCAAGGGCTAGGCGTTGACCTATCTGAGGCCCTGCGGGTTACACAGGAGAGGAGGCTCCTGGTGGGGTTCCGAGGAGAGGCCTTCTATTTATGGGAGAGAGTGCTCTGGCAGCACGGGCTCGAGCTTATGCAGAGGGCTCCCGTTGATCCTCCTGACTCCATGTTTATGATTGACCGAAGGGATGACCCCTATCTTATGGGAGCGAGAGCCACTGATTTCATTACCGACGAGCCGTATGGGCGCTTCGTGGCCCGAAAGCTGAGGTCGCCACAAGTAGTGGCTTCTGGGGTGGCTCCCCCAACATGGCAGGATTATTCATACGTCTACTCGGACCACCGTGTCCATATGGTGGCCACATCTGTAGCGGGAGAAGGAGCCCCACCTGAGGATGCTCCTGAGGGCGTGGTATGCTTTCCTTCGCACACACTTACTCATCCCATATCACTGTCCCCTTTTTTTTCTTTTTTTTTATTGAGCAGTCTCATTTCCATGTGCAGGTTGCGGCACGGGCCCTGCTGAAGCGCCCTTCCTTCATGGGGCGGGCCAAGAGATGGTTCAAAAAACTCACGGGTCGTTCTTACAAGGGAAACCAGATGGAGCCCCGTTTTATACCGGGCCGGAGCTCAATGAGCGGTGAAGAAAGGCCTCGTAAGAGGGCATCAAGCTTGGAGCCTCTTCTGACCTTTGTCCATAGTCAATCTATGAGTGCTGCGGATGTCTCGCCTTCTCAGGGTTCGTGTCGGGTAACCAGTGCTCGGGAGGCAGCCCCAGAGCCATTTGCTCACTTAGAGTTGGAGAGAGTCAGGCCATCTCATTTTGACCGTCCGGGTCCTTCTTCCCAATCTGCTTGGCGTTCTTTTCAACCTCCTCCTGATGAGGGCATGGGTTTGGCGGAGTCCCTCTTCCACTTTGACCCGAGCATGTATTCTTCACGATCCCTGGAGATTTGTGATTTGCCTCCCATTGATCCCTATCCGGATTCGGATTAGGATGTACTTGTTTGAACAAATTCTCTTTGTTTCGTTTTATTTTAAGAACAACGTGTATTAAACTTGTTGTCTTTTAATGTTTGAAACTTTGTTCTTTATTGGGAAAATGACAATTTAGGGTCCAAAGTTTGGGGGGGGGGGTGTGCCAATAGGGGTCTGATGTATCAATATTATCAATTTAGGGTCCAAAGTTGCAAAAGTTGTGCAGGTTAGGGTTTTTTAACGATTCTGTTAACAGAATCTAGTTAAGTCACAAGTGTTTTGACATGGACTTAACTGGAGTTTGTTTTTATTATTTGCATGAGCATATTGTCATTTCAGGTGTAGAAAATTAATAAAAAAAATGAAATATTAAATTTTACTTTCTTATATTAAATTAACTAATAATTAAGACGTCATTTACCGAAAATATTTTTTCAAGAAATACAATAAAAATATTTTTTTCATTAGAACCACTATAAAATAAAAAGTATAATTTTTAAAAAGGAAAAAGTGTAAAAAAAACTATATTCCAAAAAAAAAAACCACTTTATTTTTTTAGAAAGAAGAAAGTGGGGATTTGGACAAAAAAATTTTTCCTGTGGTGGTGGTTAGTATTGTTTCATTATTAATATTAGTATTCCAATTATTTATTTTATTTATAAAATTATTTTTTATTTTTATTATTAATTTTCCTTGTTTACAACTTCATTATTTGAGGTTTAAAAAAAAACCACTTTAATTTTTTATTTGCTTATTATTTTATTTATTATTATTTTTGAATTAATTAAAATTATTCGAAAATTTAATAATAAAAGTGAAAGAAAACTTAGGGTCCATTGTATAAGGGATGTGTGAAATGACAGCCCAGGCGAACATCCAAACCTAACTCCAGTTAAGTTTTTCTGTTACTTAACTGGATTTTCTTTGCAACTTAGTCCAAAAACCCTTAATTGACTAACGTTGTTAACTTTGGACCCTAAATTGACAAAATTGATACATAAGACCCCTATTGGCTCACACCCCCTAAACTTTGGACCCTAAATTGTCATTTCCCCTTCTTTATTTGTAAATTCATCTCTCATGCAAGCTTTGGCCTGAGAGGGCTTTGTGGTCATTTTGAGGTGTCGGGGATTCCCAAAACATGTTTTGACTCAACTGTACAGACTTTGACATGTATCAGACAGTTTTTTTGCACAGGTGAGAGTGAGTTTTACTCGTGGGAAATCAGCTGACACAGGCTGCTGGTATGAAATTTTTCACATGGCTAAACCAGCCGTACGGATCGTACAAGCATGGCTGAGTTTTTGACCAAACTTTTTGAGTACTTTCAAGGAATTTTGACAGACGGGAGGCCTTATTTGACTCAAACCTTTTTACCCAAAGCATGACTCTCCGTTGGCCCTTCCATTGCACGATCATGGCTAGCCCCAGTGTTTTTCCCTTGTCCGGATTTGTTCCTCGGGTCTCACAGTCATGGCTTGCCAGCCCCAGTGTCTTGTCTTCGTCGAGGACTACTCATCAGGCCTCGTGGTCATGGCTTGCTAGCCCCAGTACCTTGCGTTGCCGGGACCTACTCCTCGGGTCTCGCCCTTTTCCTTTGGGCGTGCATCTTTCGTTATTCGGGACGCTGCCCGCCTTCATGCGGGTTCCTTTCCCCTAAACATCCACACATGCCATTTTAGCCCTCTTCACGTTTCCCACCACCTTTTCCTCCTAGGAGTGGCCTAGTTGACTCGGACGTGGACAAGGGCAATAATTGGCCCTGACACGGACAGGAGTAAATAACGTTTGCTCACATGAGTATACGCATAGGCATTTATGGGAGTGAGTCCATTTTCTGAGGAAGGAAGCCTATGGACAGAAATTCACGTGTTTGGCTCTTTCCTAAGATGGGGAAAAAGAAGACTTGTCGAGGCATTCAGAATCGGCCTTGATTAATGCCATCAAAATGATGGCTCGAATGAACCATGTTCAATGTTAGGTCAAAATTCAAGCAATTAGATTTAACACGTATAAACGTTGTGATCAATTGAGATTAAGATTCGATCAATGGCGAGATCGGGAAGGAGAAGGCCTTTTGGGTCATTTCAAGGTTTCTGGGTCTTGGCGTGGCCACAAAAAGGGGCTTTGGCCAAAGAAGGGGAATCATCATTCATAGGTTCCGCAACAATGTCTATCTGAAAGATTGGTCATTTATGCGACTGCAAAGAAGAGACTTTGGTTATTTTTGGGAGGGCCAAAGGTTCAGTGGCTTTTCTCATGTTGTGAACGGACCCGAAGGTTGCCTACGTTCCCCTCAATGTGAGGAGCTCAGGTCACAGTAGTTCGGCTTTCGGGCAGCTTTTGCCGGGGTAATTCCTTCTTGTGAGGGTGTTTCCACCTTACTTTTGAGGACGCCGCCATTTTCCTTGGGAGACGGGTCTTGGGAGGTAGCCCGTCTTCCTCCATTGGTATGAGAATTTTTCTCCTTTGATATTCATTTCCTCTCCCACTTTTCACACATTTTTTTTTATTTAGGGGGAGGCACCTTTTTTGTTCTCGACACCTTTTAAGCAATAGCCATTTGGTGCGTCCGGCTTTTGCCTTTTGGGATCTTCCATTTTGCTGGCCCATTAGTGGACTTCTATGGTTGGGTGGCAACATTCTCGGTCTCAATTTTGTCAAGAGTTTGCGCGGGAAGTGTGTATCGGGGAATGTGTATGGGGAATGTGTATGGGGAAGATTTGCCATTGATGGTCTCTCCATGCCAATTGATCACAACATTTATTCATATCAAAATTAATTGTTTGAATTTATCACCCTTTTATGTTTAGGCCCTCGAAATGATTCCGAGAGTTAATGTAAGTTACGAAGTAATGCCTCAAGTCTAGAGAGAATAGAAGTAAAAGTGATTCATATCATTCATAAGACTCGATTTTTACAATCATAGATTCGACATGTTGGTTACATTGACTTGACCTTTGCCAATTCCGTGGCCTTTTACAGACTCCCGCCTCGTAGGGCATTTTGGAAAAGCAAAATACAAAGGACCCTGTCCATTACAGACTTTTGAAGACTCTCTAGAACCTATGACATTAGGCCACTCCTAGGATTCTTTTCCTCTTCCACCTCCTTTTCTTCACCTCACACCCATTCATCGCCTTGCTTGGTGATAACCTCCTTGTCGATGAGCGATTGGATATGATTTCTCAAGGTGACACAGGCGTTCGTAGAATGACCCAAGGCCTGGTGGTACTTGCAGTGTTGCTTAGGATCATGGTGCGGTCCGAGCGGTTCGGCCCATATCACGTGGCGACCCAGCAGTTCCATCTTTCCTATCCGGAGCAAGTGTTCCAACATTTGTTCCCTCGTCATTCCTAACTCATGGAACCAACGATAATGGGCTCCTTTCCCTTGGGGGTGAAATCCTCCCACAACCGCCGCGGGCTTCCCATGGGATACTGTAACGGGCTGAAGCTGATCTCGAGACTCTTGCCCATCTTGGACTGAGCAAACGGGGGTGGTCCTCGGTGAGGGAGACAGCTTCACCGAATACCTTTTGATCTCCTCGATAGATTTTATAATCTCATACAGGCATTCTCGGGTGTTCCTCGAGTTGTGCCTTTCCAGTTCATCTGACAACTCCGCTCGGCTATGTAGAAGTTCGCACCGGCCATCATATTTTTCCTCAATGTCCTTCCTGAGATTTGTGCCATTCTTATCCCACAATTCTTCGACCCTCTTGTGGAAGAGCTTCTTAATTTCCTCACGGAGCTGCTGGACCACTTTGATCGCCTCATTACGATCAACCTCGGCCCTCCGCACTTGCTCTCTTATTGTGCTGACTATCCTTTCTAAGAGCTTTACTCTGCCCTCCAATCGGGCCTGTGCGTCCAATCTGATGTCTATCTCGTTTGCTTGAGCTTTGCTTGCCATTGTTTTCTATAGCACAAAAATCCATGCTTTGAGTAAAACAGAGACTCGATTCAAACGAGATTTTGACTCTTTGAGAGAAACGAGTTTGACTTTTTTTTTTTCTGGGGAGAAAACAAGCCCAAGCCATGCATTCGGGATGAACTTAAAAATTTTCGCTTTTAGGAAAAAATATTTTTCTTATTCTCTTAATCATTATTAAGCGGTTTTGTCACACAAACAAACGTTAGCGCGCAATTTAATGACTTAGCACTTATTATTCATGTATACTTAGAACACGTTTTGTTCCTAATCGGTTGGAAAAGATTTGTCTTCTTTTTTGCAACTATTCTAAATCATGGATCAGTGGAGGCCATCACTACGCCTATAGACCCCTCGTTTTTCCCCTGCCTTACACACTCCCAAGGATGGACTGTCCCGGGCGAGGGTCCTATAGGGCAATCGGCTTCCACCGACCAAAATTAACGAACCTAGGGTCTAGTGAGTCGCAAGATTCCCAATGCGTGAGCCATTCCAATCATGATTAAGCCCCGGTTAAGATCGAGATTCGTCTTAGGGACTTAAGGGACTTCCGGCATAACCTCATATTTGATGAGGGCTCTCGAACCTTATCCTTGGGCTTAAGGATGATTAGTATAGACCATTCATTAGGGCTTGACAGCACGGTGTCACCCTATCCTTAATACATAACTTAGGTTAATTACGGTCAACATTAACGCGTAAGTCAAGGACCGAGTCAAAGTTGACCATGGTCACGCTTGCTTTCACAAAGAGTCATGACTCGGGAATTAACTTGGCCACAATTAATCTCGGACATGTATTAGGGACGTAGTAACGTGAGCTAGACCAAAAACCAACCAAGGCCTCGGTATTTGTGTGTCACGGACGAGTATGGTTGACTCGGCTCGGAAGGGGAGGTGGAATGGACCCGTGCACGCTAGAAGGGCACAAGAGCACCAATCAAGCTGCATCGTGGCATCCATCCCGAGTTTAAAGGGTACTTGGAATGTGCAAGGTCAAGTGCGCGGGGTGTGAAGCCATTCTATGTTCCCTTTTGAGTTAAAATAGAAATTTTCAATTCGTGTTAACATTATGAGCAATGTATAATCAAAAAAAAGGAGCAAGCATGAATGAGCTATTTACACAAGCAATCAAGCAAGAATCATATGAACAAACAAAGCCAAAACTTGTATGTACAACAAATTGTGCACAACCAAAGAATCCTTTGAAATCAACATTTTTCAAGAAGAACAATTCTTTTGAAAATCATTTGGAAAACAAGTTATGCACAACAAAGAATTCAAAAATCTTTTACAAAATGGGTTATGCACAAGGAGGTTTTGAAAACCCAAATTTATGTCCAAAAGTTTGTGCATGACCAAGCTTCAAAAACCAAGTTTTGGCTAGAAAAGAAGAAGGTAATGTGCTCAAACAAAACAGTAAATTTGGAACCTGGACAAGCAGAAGCCAAAGGGACAAAAAATGTTCCTACCCTGCACGAAATTGTTAAATTTTGGAACATTCTGTTCCCTGCCCAACATAGCCGTACGGCTATAGCATGCTGGCAATTATTTTTTGCAGTTTTTCCGCTTCTGATCTTCAAGCCCCAGTTTATTGCATTTCCATAACAGTATCATCTCCAGAAAGTTCAAACAGAAACACAGCACACACAAAACAAACACAAAAGTTAACGGAAATGGGGAACGGGAGTTTGACCCACACAAAAGCACCCCCAAAATTTCTAAAAAGAAGTTTGTGGACACTTTACTCCCCAGCGGAGTCGCCACTGTAAGGATCCCCGCCCCCGTCCGGAAAACGCGACGAGTTGTGGGGCGAAAAAGCCGAACACGGTTATCTCACAAAACATAACGGAGTCGCCACTTTTGTTAATTATTTAACCCAACAAAAGAAAAGGTTGGAGATTCTATTAGTTCGGAGGTCAGGTTACGCCTTGGGAAGAGTTTCACGTCACCCAAGTCACCTCGGATAGGACCGAGTCTCCCTAATGTTAGTTAACGAAAGTGCATGTGTGTGTGTGTGTTTTCAAATTGGGAGAAACTGACTGTTTTAGCAAAATCAGTTAATTATTTAACGGAAAAGGTTTATTTTGCAAACTTTCTGTGATCAAAGGCAATCATTGGAGAAATTTATGAAAAGTTGATGAACATGGCATTCAAATCAAAATGACCATTTTGGTGGATAAAGATTGAAACTTTACCACCAAAATGGACTTATTATACAAGATTAAACCTTTAGGGACACAAATATAACATAAAGATTGAGTCTTTATTTCCCATGCTTGGTAATTTTATGGCTAGGTCATGATTGGGATGATAAAGATTGAAAATTTATCACCCAATCATGACTCTCATGGCCAAATAAAAACAAAATCAACGTGAAAATGTATCAAACCATGATCATATTTAGGTTTTACCCCATAATCACACACTAGTTGTGAAGGGAACCTTGAATCACCTCATGATTTGGATCATATACATATATAATCATAATATATATAGCTGGGAAGGCCAAGACTTGTATAATATATAGATATAGTGCTTGAAAATGGACAAGACTTGCAAGAAATGTAAAGTGCTTGAAATGGACAAGACTTTGCAAAAACAAGAAGAAATAACACAAGATAAGCAAGTAATATGAACAAAGATAAAAGAGAGTTTGAGATGAAGAAGAAGATGGGGAGAATGAGGCTTCACCTATTGTGGTTATGGCCTATCTTCCTCTCTAATCACTCAAATGTGTCTATCACTCACTTTCTGCTCTCAAACTGGCAGAGTTTCAACTCACAAAACGTTTTCTCCCCCCTGAAATGATCAGCATGGGGTTCAATTTATAGAGGTTGAGGGTGCCCAACATAGCCGTACGGCTAGGGACCTCATGTGCCCAAACCATCCGTACGACTCGACCTAGCGAGCTTCTGGATTTTTCTAAGTTTAATTACAGTTCAGTCCTGGAATATCAGGTTTGTCCTAGTGAGGTCCTGGCCCATCGGTTTATCCCTAAATGGTACCAAGAATTCCTCTAAAGTAGGTCAGTTTCAGATTGGGGTTACTTACACCCTTGGAGCATTCGATGTGCAGAAATTGGTGGTGCTATTGTCGCCCTCTTTTGAGACACTCGTTTCCTCCACTTACCGTGTACGCTTTGCGAGCGGTGGGAGCCTTTTATCCTACCCGTGTTAACCCACACATAGAGATTAAGACACTCCTTGGACCAACCGATTAGGATGTAAATAATGCAAAACTTTTCATAAAATAAAACGTGCATTGCATCTAGGAAACCTCTAGGACCCTCCGAGTTCCATTGCTCATCCCTTGGTCCATCTATCAAAACTCAGCATCTTGACCTGTCTAGGTTGCCTACCTATTACGTTTGACCCGTCTAGGTCTACCCATCATTGTGATCCATTTGGGTCTACCCTTCATCTCGACCTGCTTAGGTCAGCCTTATCCGCCTTTGACCTCTTAGGTCAACCTTTAATCCCTAGGTCAACCCAATCGCGTTCGACCTCTTAGGTCAACCCTTGACCTCCTCGGTCAACCTTATAACCTTTTGACCCCTTGGGTCAACCTTTAACCCCTAGGTCAACCTTATCCGCTTTTGACCTCTTAGGTCAATCTTTGATTCCATAGGTGAACCCAATTACCTTTGACCATAACTTGCTTAGGTCAAACCATCATCTTGACCCCTAGGTCATTACTTGACCCACCGTTGTCCTGACCAACCTAGGTCAACCCGTCTCGACCCGTCTAGGTCCACACACCATCTTTGACCCATCTAAGTCAACTTATCTATCTTAGGTTAAAATTACCCTTTCACCTTCGACCCGTCTAGGTCAATCCTTGACCCGCTTAGGTCGACTTACCTATCTTGGATCCATCTAGGCCAACCAACCTACATTTGACCCACCTAGGGAAAACCACGTGTGTCCCTCTGCAACCCGCTACATTGATCCATTCACTTTATAGGTCAATCCAACCTTTTCCCAATTAGGTCGTCCTATCCTTCACCCATCTAGGTCAACAGACCATTGTCGACGCGATCTTCCTTGACCAACCTCTCGGCTTATTTAGGTCAAACCTTAAGTCAAACCTTACCCAACTCCTATAGGTCTTCCTCACCCATGCTTGAACAAGGACCAAGTCATCTCCCTCTTTTTAACCCCTATGGTCATCTCTCACCTCTTTTTAAAAAAGGTCTAACTTGACTCGAACTACGGCGACCTGAGCCTCTTATTGTGTTGGACTTCTCCCTCATGGTAAGGGGAACGTAGGCAACTTTGGCCCGGTCAAACTTTCAAATTTTTACCAAAATGCATTTAAAAAATGTGGAGATCGAGTCTTTTCATAAAAATGATTTTATAACGATGCCTTGTCATTAATTATAAATCTATGCTCAATTCAAAGACATAATTCCCCCACAACTATTGTAGAATCCCGTATCTTGTCTGCTGAAAGGAAGATCGAAGTTGCAAATGAAGCTGTTACCCAAGGTCTCGAGACAACTCTCCACACCAACACTGCTCTCAATAAGCAAGCATCCCACTTCGAAGCCATCCTTGATGAACAAGCAATCCACTTTAAGGCCATTCTCAATGAGCAAGCAACACACTTTCAAAAGGAGATGCATAAGACCCTAAGAGATATCAAGAGGCGCCATCTGTCTGACATTCATGGAATTTATGAATACCTCGGCCGAGTTCTCCCTCATGCTCAGTTTCAACACCCGTACGCTCCTCAAATGTATGGGCCACCACAGACTTTCCCCGTTGGGATGCCTCCTATGACTACTCATCAACAAGGGGTACCGGTACCTAAACCACCCTCCAAGATGGTTCGTGAAAAGAAGGATGAACGCGAGTACGATGACTTGGGGATGACATTATCCAAACTCTTCAAAGGTCTAGTTTGAGCCGGCAAGTTGTCTCCTTTTCTCAACTATTAACCACATAGGGTGAAACAAGACTTGGATCCCTCCAAATACTGCAAATACCACCAGTACATTGGGCATGACACCAAAGATTGCCTCCAATTGAAGAGGAAGATACAAAGCCTAATTAATAGCGGAGCCATCACCTGCCAAAGGAATGCATGGGCATGAGCAAGGTCCAAACAAGAGAAAACAAGCTGGGGCTACCTCCTTTAAATAATAATAATGAAAAAGGTCATTTAGTCTTCATAGGTTCTAGAGTGTATTTATTCAAAAGTCCACCTTGAACGATTTTTGTTTCTTTAGTAAAAGTCCACTCCGGACTAGTCGTTTTTCTTTCAAACAATAAAAGAGTCTTTATTTCTTTTCTCTCTAGGCTTGAGACATAATCTTGCATAATTCAATTTCATGAAAATTGTCTTATTCAACATTTTCACTTGATTGCTATATCTATATATTATGAATTAATCTTAAACTTGCTCATTAATGAAGACTCATTAAAAGGTAAATGGACCCATAAACCATTCACATAACTAAGTAAACAATTAGTCTCAAGATGACAAATGCTTTGATCAATTGGGGTGAACGAATCACTTTCTCTTCTCTCTACATTCTATCCCCATACACTCTCTATATACACTCCCCCACTGTACACCCTCCATGTACACTCTATCCATATGATACCTACTATACACTCACCCCGTGTGCATCCTTCACACCTCCCATCTTACCATTAGATACCTTTTCCATACGGTCATGACGAAGACGTGGACTGCGGTTGCTCATCATCAAATAGGAATCCATGCTACCACAATTCAAGAGGTTGTTTGTTCCTTTCATGAGTACTACATGCCGATACACCGGGGCTGTCTGTATTCCATCAAAAATGTAAAAGAAATGTACGAAGTTGTTCATGCCATTCGTAGGTGCCACGTGATAATCCGATGGAGCTCTGCTGGTAAGAATCAAGGGGCTACGGATCCCCCTCGCCAGCAAAAGGCCGCTTGAACTATAAGGAGGTTACCTTGCAATCGGCAAAGGCGAAAGCAAACTAGGGGCTCGTCTTGCCCAATGTTTCATGTACAAATATAAAAAAAATGGCTCGCTAGGTTGAAACCCAAAAAGGCGACCTAGGCAAAAATTAGAGCATCGCACAAAAAAAGAAGCCCGCTAGGTTGAAAACCCAAAAGGGCGGCCTAGGCAAAAAAAAGGGTGTGCACAAAGAGATAAAATACAAATAGGAAAATAGAAGGGGCTATCACCATAGAAAAGTAAAAGTCCCATTTTCTTTTCAAATTCAAATGTTCTATTTTTCGTTCTTTCCCTGCAAAGAAGTTTAACACGGCTGCAGCAGCCCATGACAACTACAATGAAGCAGTCCAAAGCAACAAGAAACAACGGAGCAACTCACCTCTGTTAAACGAACCTCACACCCCTAAACTCCAACCAAACTTCATCATCATCCGAGCCTCCCCGAACTACGCGGATCTGAGCTTCTCACCTTGAGGAGAACGTAGGCAACCTTCGGGTCCGGTCCAAAATATACACAACCCACCACCTCGTAGCCAATCTTCTTTCACTTCTCTCTTCCCCGACGCTTTGTTTATAAACCCGCACTCTCGGTCTCCACAAAATTCTCGGTCCGTCTCAGACCCATCTCTGTGATTTTTGAACCGACTCGGTCCTTCACCTTATCTCCACACTTTAGGACACCTCTAGGCCTAAACCCTCAACTCTCTAGGTCCCAAACTCACCTGATTCAAAACCTTAGGTCCCAAGTCTACCCGGTCAGTCTTACCTAGGTTACACCATAACCCCTTAGCTCAACCCTCCACAAGTTCGTAGCGTGACTCCTGAGGCCTCAAGCCGGCTCTATCCAAACCCTCAAACCTTAAACCGGTCTACCAAAGCCAAATCCTTAGAGTGACCCATTAGGTCCCGAACCTATCGGTCCTGAGCCTACCCGATCCCCTAGATCTCAAACCTACCAACACATACTCATTGTTACCCTGTTTAAGCCATGGATCTCTTAGGTCCAACCTCTAAGGTCTACACAGTCTAACCTGTTGAACGATACCAAGCCCATTCGAGTCTACCAAACACCTATTTTTTAGGTCTCTAGCATATCTGATCCACACCTTAGGTCTCAACTCCTAAACCCTTTAGATCACAAGACTGTCTACCCTCTAGGTCTATAACCATAGATGTCGACCCTTAAAAATCTTTAGTTCCCAAGCCTGCTTGGTCCAACCAACTAAATATATACCGTCCATACCTCCTGGGTCTAAACCCCTCTACCAACCTAGTGTCACCCATTAGCCTCGAGAGACTACCTAGTCTGACCTTCAACCCCTTAGGTCTCTAACCTACTTAATCCAATCCGAGTCTAAATCTCGAACCTACGCGATCCTCTCCTTAAACTCCGTGGATCTCAAACCTCGCTCCCCCAACGAGTCTAAACCTCGAACCTGTTCAGAACACATAGGATCTCCCGCGTACCGTGCCATGCCAAAGAGATCTCAAAACCCATCCAGTCAAAACCCGTGTCCTTAACACCTTTGGTCCCATCCCTAACTTACCTTTGCAATTGCCAAATGAGCTTGGTCACGCGCATGACCTCTAAGACAAAATTAGGCCTTAAGCGTATCCAATCTTATTAGGTACCTATTGTACTCGAGCAAAGTCTTTGAGACTCAATTCCTTACCTAAAGCGCCAACATGGTCAGATCTCCAAACCCATTTCCCGCACCTATGGCTTGCACCTAGCCTAAACTCTCAACACTTTAGGTTCCAAACCTGCTATGCCCGCTCTAAACCCTTAACCCGTTAGGTACTAGGATCAGCCAAATCCCAATCCATTGCTCCTTGACCAACCTCAAACCTGCCTGGTTTTGACCCATAACATGACCTTTTAGGACAAAAGACATACCCACTTGAAAACCTTATGTCCCAAGGCTACCCTGTCTAGCCTTCGAGAGCTGCTGAATCTCACACCTACCATTCCATTAGGCCCCGGTCTCCTTACCACCTGTCTGAGTCTTACCCTAGCTAAACCCTAGCACTCTAGTATGGTTTACTTAAGCCTAGGTCTAATCTCTCAAGCCTGCCAATCCTTGAGGTATCAAGATCACCTGCCCCAAACCATAACACTCTTAGACTTCAAACTTTCCTAGTATAAACCATGAACCGTCAAACACTTCCGGCCTCCAAATCCTAGCCTTAAGCCTAGGAAGCCGCATTCGCTCCAAACTCGAGCCTCAAGCCTAGGAAGCCGCATTAGCTCCAAACCCTAGCCTCAAGCCTAGGAAGCCGCATTCGCTCCAAACCTTAGCCTCAAGCCTAGGAAGCCGCATTCGCTCCAAACCCTAGCCTCAAGACTAGGAAGTCGCATCCTCTCCAAACCCTATCCTCAAGCCTAGGTTGTCACGTTCTCTCTAAACCCTAGCCTTAAGCCAAAGTAGTCATTTTCACTCCAAACCCTAGCCTCAAGCCTAGGTAGTCGCATCGCATTCCCCCCAAACCCTAGCCTCGAGCCTAGAAAGTCGTATCCTCTCCAAACCCTAGCCTCAAATCCTAGGAAATTTCCAAAACCCATATACAACATCCTTTTAAAATTCCTAAAACCCTAGTATCAAAACCTAGGAAATTTACAATCTCAATCCCCCGTCTTATTGAACCCTAGCCTTACACCTAGGATATAATTCCCTTTTCAAAACTTAATCAACCCTAGCCTCAAGCCTAGGAAACCACATCATCCACTCTAAACCCTAGCATTGAGCCTAGGATTCAGCATTCCCTTCAAACCCTAGTCCTAGACCTAGGAAATCCCTACACCTTACTCTCTAAATATAGGAAGCTTACAATCCCTAGACTTAAACCCTAGCCTAAATCCTAGGTTACAACGTTCCTTTTCAAGCCATAGCCATCAATCTCAGAAAATGGTAAACCCTAGCATCAATCTTTGCGGTCCCTAGTCTCAAGCCTAGGAAGTCATAACATTTCCAACTCCCAGCCTTATGTCTGAAGCTAAAACGTCTTTGCAACCTCTAAACCTACCACAACTCTAAACCCTAGCCTCGAAGCCTAGGATATTTCTAAACCCTAGTCTTAAAATCTAGGAAATTCCCAATCATTAACCTCAATCTCTCCAAGCCCTAGCACTAAGCCTAGGATACAATATCCTCCTCATACTTAGCGAAATCCAATCCCTAGCCCGTAAGCCTAGGAAACCCACATTATCTCCAAGACATAATCTAAAGCCTAGGAAGCCGTGACATCTTTGGCATCCCTATCTCAAAACTAGGAGATTACCATCTTTATTATTCCCTTTCCTTAAAATGCCTTAGGTCCTACCCCTATGTAACCAAGCAAGATGTCCCCTACCTAATGCCTTGGTCTCAATGGCTCATAGCCTCATATTATGCATTCCCTCTTAATTTAGGATATGTGGAACCCAGACACTATGCTTCCCGTATTAGCAACTCCCCGAGAGTCCATCTTTTTAGCGACTCCCCGAGAGTCCATCACTTTCACGACTCCCCGAGAGTCCATCGCTTTTGTGACTCCCTAAGAGTCCATCCCTTTTGCGAATCCCCTAGAGTCTATCACCTTTGCGACTCCCCGAGAGTCCATCGCTTTCGCAACTCCCTGAGAGTCCGTCACCTTTATGACTCCCTTAGAGTCTATCACCTTTACGACTCCCCGAGAGTCCATCGCTTTCGCAACTCCCCGAGAGTCCGTCGCCTTTGTGACTCCCCTAGAGTCTATCACCTTTGCGACTCCCCGAGAATCCATCGCTTTCGCAACTCCCCGAGAGTCTATCATTTTTACGACTCCCCGAGACTCCATCGCTTTTGTGACTCCCTAAGAGTCCATCCCTTTTGAGACTCCCCTATAGTCTATCACCTTTGCGACTCCCCAAGAGTCCATCGCTTTCGCAACTCCCCAAGAGTCTATCACCTTTGTAACTCCCTGAAGGTCCGTTACCTTTAGAGTCTGCCACCTTTGTAACCTCTCAAGAGTTTACCCCTTTTACGATGTCATCATCTTTGCGAATCATGATAAATCCATGAACTTTGTGACTCTCCAAAAATCTCTAAATTACTCTTTTGGGTCTTAGAAGCCCTGTAAATCTCTAAATTCATTTTCTTATTAACAAACGTGGTGACCGAGAGTTGTCTCTACTGCATGTACGTTTCTTCATTAACTATCGTGGTGACTGAGAGTTGTCTCTACTGCACGTACATTTCTTCATTAACTATCGCGGTGACCGAGAGTTATCTCTACTGCACTTACGTTTCATTATTAACTATCGCGGTGACCGAGAGTTATCTCTACTACATGTACGTTTCTTCATTAACTATCGCGGTGACTGAGAGTTGTCTCTACTGCACGTACGTTTCTTCATTAACTATTGTGGTGACCGAGAGTTGTCTCTACTTCACGTATGTTTCTTCATTAACTAACGTGGTGATCGAGAGTTGTCTCTACTGCACGTACGTTTCTTCATTAACTATCGTGGTGATCGAGAGTTGTCTCCACTGTACGTATGTTTCTTCATTAACTATCATGGTGACCGAGAGTTGTCTCTACTGAATGTACGTTTCTTCATTAACTATCGTGGTGACCGAGAGTTGTCTCTACTGCACGTACGTTTCTTCATTAACTATCGTGGTGACTGGGAGTTATCCCTACTGCACGTACGTTCGTTATACTATCGCGATGACCGAGAGTTGTCTTTACTTCGCGTACGTTCTATCGTGATTTGCAGAAACCCGCCCGTTTCTAATTGTGTAAGTTCCGCAAATTGCCATTCTTATCTTGGTATTACCTAGACCTTGCCATCTTTATATCTCGTACCATTCTTGTTCGTATCTCCGAACTACGACCGGCTTGATTCCTCTGAGGATACTTAGGAAGCCTGAAAAGGTTTAGCCACCCGACCGAATTGTGTCATTTCTCATCCCCAGCAGATGTTTCCTTCATAACTCAAAGTTATCCCCAGCGGAAGGCGTAACTCCCATCAGAGGACCATCGTTCGTAAATTTCCCCAGCAGATTTGAACTACGTTTGGCTTGATTCCCCATAGGTTACGTAGGTCGCCTGAAAAGGTTCAGCCATTTGACCTCTTAGGTCATCTTTTGTTGTAACTCCATACCCACGAGAGTTATTCATCATCCTTCTTTCATTTTGAAACTCATGTTTCAGAACGGATCCTTCTTTTTGTCGTCGACCCCCCCATTGCCTTGCAAGAAGCGTCACCGAGGGGCTAATGTTAGTACCCGATCTGAAAAAGAGTTTATTAGGGCTTTCCCAAATATACAAGGACTTTATAGAAATTAGAAACCTTGCAAAGACTTGTCTCGGATTCCCAAAATATAGCTCAATATTCTAGAATGTACCAAAATTGGCCAAAATAGGGTTTCCTTGTTTAAAATCAAACCCTAGCTTAACAATCACGTCAGCCAGGAATGATGGCCACGTGGCCACATCCTCCCTTGGCCACGCGGCCATGTCCGTCCTTGGCCAGGCGGCCATCTTCGCCTCAGCCAATCTCAGCCGTTTGATCCCTTGATCAGTTCACTATATAAAGGCCTCTTGCCTCATAATCAAGGGTCTGAAATTTTGATCAATCTTAAGCTTCCTAAGTGAAGAATTTGCTCTCCAATTAAGCATTTCAAGCATCCAAGAACATTTTCAAGACTCCGAGAAGATCCAAGTTTATTTCTTGCCAACATAGGTAAGTTTTTTAACTTTTCTTCATGTTCTTGCCATGTTATTAGCATAGATTCATAATATTCATGTTCCTTGCATGTTTATTCACATGTTCATAATATATTCTTCGCGTGTTCTTCGTGTTCTTAGATTAAAACTTTATTTATACCATATTTAGGGTTGCGATCTTCATGTTAACATGTTATTTCATAGCCGATGATGATCTAGGGTTCATCAACCCGAACATGATCTAGGAACTATTTCTAAACCCTAATCTTTAGGTAATTTCCCCCATCAATATGCATGATCCCAATTCTCCTGCCTATTCTAAATTCTTCTCAAACTACACTGACCTGAGCTTCTCACATTGAGAGGAACGTAGGCAATCTTCGGATCCGGTCTCTAAACACCGCATACCACCTACACCGCATTATGATAGAAAGACCGATCATTCGGGTGATAGGAGTGATAACGCTTGAATATTCTTCTCTTGTCGTAATTTGACCCCCAACCCATTAACATGCTTTTTCTCAATGTTTTGGCTATAATTAAAATGGCGTGGTGACTCTCATATCTTAATGTTGCTATGAATATCTCAATTTTAAACACACGTGTTTACAGCCTCATATTTAGCAATGTTGTTGGTAGCTTCGAATTCAAGACGAATTGCAATTGGAGTTTAGATGTCCTTTGGATCGACAAGCAACATTCCTATCCCATAACTGTGCTTATTGGCTGTACCATCGAAAAAAAGTTGCCACTTATTTTCCTCGGTTGTAGTGCAAATCAAGTCCTCGTCGGGAAATTGTAAGTCTTCCCCCTTCACTTCATCATACGGAAATTCAGCAAGCTGATCACTGAACACTTTCCCCCCCTGATGGATTTGAGTGTGACGTAAGTGATATCGTAGCCGGCGAGCATGAAGTACCACTTGGCTATCCTTGTTGACATGAAAGGTTTCTCGAAGATGTAGCGGAGGGGGTCCACTTTTGCTACTAGCTTAATCAGAAAGGCTTCCATGTAATTTTTGAGATTTTGAGTAACCCAAACCAATGTTGCAAATGACTTCTCCAAAATGGAGTAGTTCTTTTTGCCTCCCGGAAATCGGCGACTGATAAAGTAAATGACATTCTCCTTTGTGGAGTCTCGTTGCTCTTGTGCTAGCATAGCCCCTAGGGCTTCATCATTCACTGTGAGGTAGAGAAAGAGAGGCTTCTCTTTGTGTGGTGGAACCAGAACTGGAGGGCATGTCAAGTAATGCTTCACTTGATCAAAGGCTTCTTGGAAAGTGTCGGTCCATTCTAGAGCCACATTATTCTTGAGTAGCTTGAAGATTGGCTCACACATGGAAGTGAGTTGGTGCACGAACCGACTAATGTACTGAAGTCTTCCCATGAAACCTTTGATTTCTTTCTGTGTCTTCGGAGGAGGCATGCCAATGATTGCTTTGATTTTCGAGGGATCTTCTTCAATTCCCCTCTCAGTGACCATGTAGCCAAGAACTTTGCCTCGGATAACCCCAAAAGTGTACTTTGCGGGATTGACCCTCATCTTGTGTTGTCGAAGCCTTTCGAAGAACTTGCGAAGGTCGATCAAGTATTGACAGTCGGTTCCTTTTGAGTAGATGATCATGTCGTCCACATAGACCTTAATTTCGTTGTGAATCATGTCATGGAACAAGTCTGTCACAGCCCTTTGATAAGTATCCCCAGCGTTCCTCAACCCAAATGGTATGACTGTGTAGTAAAAGGTGCCCCACAGTGTAGTTAAAGCAGTTTTGTGTTGATCTTCTTCAGCCATGAGAATCTGATTATGCCCAGCAAAGCCATCCACGAATGAGCGGACCTCGTAGGCGGCAGTGGAATCGACTAGCATGTCGATGTTGGGTAGTGGAAAGTCATCCTTTGGAGAAGCTTTGTTCAAATCCCAAAAATCCACACGAACACGGACCTTGCCGTTAGCCTTTCGGACTGTCACAACATTCGCGTGCCAAGTCAGATACTCAATGACTTTGATGAAGCCCACGCTGAGAAGTTTCTCTATCTTTTCCTTGACTTGTAGAGACCATTCTGGCTTGATCTTTCTGAGCTTCTGCTTGATTGGCTTAGCGTCGTCTCTAATCAAAATCCTGTGCTCGGCGACCTTTCTGTCTAAACCCGGCATATCTTTATATGACCATGCAAATACATCCACAAACTCTCTGAGCAGTGTAGTCAGTCTGTCTTTTTCTTCCCCCTTGAAGAAGCTTCTGATCTTGGTTTCTTTCGGCTCCTCATCGGTACCCAGATTAACAACATGCAATTCTTCATCAACCCCTGCACCATTTTCACCATGACTAAGGACATGTTGAGCCAATTCATTTAAGTATGTTTCATTTTCGTGGTCTATTTCATCATAGTTTGAATAGTTATTAACTAGTTCATTAAATTCATTATTAGTTAATTAATCATTTATGATGTTTGCAATCTCGGGGTACTCAGAAAGATCAAAATTTTCATTAGCAAAGAAAGGGAACACGTGCTCGGCTATTGCCTCCATATCCTCTTGGGTGAGGGTGTCGGAAACACTCTCGGACTCGAAAGTGAATGTCAATAAATCTTCCTTTGTCTCCTTGCGTGGAATGCAACCCATTTTCTTGATCAGGAATTCCTCGGATACCACGGGTCCTTTTGTTGAATACCAGTTGTTGATTGGCTCGGAGCTCAGCTTGATCTCGCTGATGGGCTCACTTATCGTGTTGGTGTCAGAGATGGCATTGACTTGGCATTACTCCATGATGACAAGCTCCTCGAACATGGAGGCTAGATCAGTTAACTCCTCCCCCACGGTAATCTCTATCTCAGACTCCATGGTTACTTTCTAGCCCTAACATTCTGGGGGTGACATTAGAGTTGGTTCCTCTTCACGCTTCTGTAATTCACAATCGGCAATGACTTCGAGACCGGGCTTTCTGATGCCCTTGCTGTTGATCCATGGCTCAGGAAAGATCATGTATGGAACCTCTTCCCCCTGGCGGACAAAGTAGCCATTTAATGTCTTGTGATAAGGCCTCAGGTTGAGAATTTCATAGTGACGGCCTTCCCTGGGAGCTCGGGTCTTTTCATTCTTGATGGTTGCTCATATTTCATGTCGTCCTCGGAAGGTTCATACCCCAATCCGAACTTGTTCTTGACAAAAGGGACCTCCACGGGTTGCATTCTCCCTTGTTGGTACTTCCCTAGGCCTAAACCGGTGAAGTAGTTCATATTCCTCATCATGCGGAGGACTTTGTGATTGCCGAGGGTCTATGGTCCGTTTCCCCCTTCTTTGTCGATGGTGTTGATTAAGACGCCAGAGAGGGTGGAGTCTTCTAACCCATGCTGAACTTGGTGGACGGGTTCCCCATTTCTGTGGATAGTGACATTTTCTGCCATGACGGTCACTATTTCTTCTCTGTTTCGAAACTCGACACACTGATGGAAAGTTGAAGGGACGGCATTAGAACTGTGTATCTGTAGACACCCTTCCTTGGACCGCTCACCCCGATTGCACACTTGATTTTGTGTTTCTCCCTCTTTTAAGTGTTTTCTGTTAGTTTCTGTTACTTTGGTTAAGTTCCAGACGGGCTCCGTTAAGTCCAGGGACTAAACTGAATAACAGTTCTAACTTTCTAGTCCATTCTGTCAAAATTTTCCTTTCAGAGTCGCACGCCTCCGCCCCTTGAGGCCAGACGCGCACGCCTTCCGCCGCCTAGGTGGGATGCACGCGCTTCTGGGGTGTGTCAGTTACAGATTCTGCCCAAGAATCTCTCCCTTTCTCATTATACATGATTTTCCCCGGGAAAGATTTCTTGGAGAGTCCGTTTGGCTCCAAAAAAACACACATTTTCAACTATAAAAACCCATCCAATCCATCATTGGAGGGGACCTTGAACCTTGAATTCCAAAATCTTTCATTAAGATTTGACATCACATTCTTTCACAAGTATTCTACACCTTCTCAAAGAGTTGTCTTTGAAGATTACTATAGGTACAATTCTCTTCTACTTTATGTCTTAATATTCTTCTTCTTCTTCTTCTTCTTCTTCTTCTTCTTCTTCTTTTCAATCAATGTGAAATCACACTAAACCACTTGGGACATGACACCAATGGCTCTTTCATTACATTGAATTGGCCTAGGAGTTATCTCCCTACATTCTAAACAACAAAACCCTTTTAAAACCCCCTTTTTATCATTATAGGAAGAACACATTTATCTTTTTAAAGTGGATTATGGACAAACAAGACCGACATTGCTCGGGTGAAATGGGTGTTTAAGTACTTCCCATTTCGTAAACTTGTGGGTTAAACTTGTGTTTCTGTTCATAATTCACTTTTCTGGGCATTCTGGAAATTGATATGGGAAGCGCGCGCCTCGGACCTTCATGGTCCAAAGCGCGCGCGTGTCCCACATCACATTCCAGAATTGCCCACCTTCCATGTGTTCTTCTTATTCTTCCTATTATTTCACGCTAACCAACACTGCAAGGGTTTCATTACACAATCAGGACCAGGGCAATCCCCTGAGTCAATAAGTTTCTGACAATCTGATAGGTCAGCCCAGAAGCGGGCGCCTCCCATGTACAATGCGCCAGGCGCGCGCTTCCCACAACACCAGCCCGAGGCGCGCGCTTCTGGGCCAATTTCCAGGACAAGAACAGGTTTTAGGGACTGAATAAGACAGTGGGGTGTGGGCACAGTTGCCTGCATCAGAACAGAATTGGACCTTTGAACTGTCTTAATTTTGTGTTTATTTACCGGTCACACGGGTGATTCGGGAGTTGTAATTTACGTGCTTATGTGTTTTTATCTTTTCTTTTCAAAAAATAAAATAAAAAATAAAAAATTTTGTCACGTGATAGACCTCACACTACATGCACATTACTCCTATGAATTGCTCACTATCGAGTCGCACAAGTCCATAACCCCAAACCCGTCGAGGCCCATCCTAGAAAGTTTCAAGCTCCACCCGACCTTGACTCTTTCGAAGCGGTCAACCTCAGCCCGTGGCGTAGTTCAAGACTACATCCCGGGGGTGACCTTTAAGCCTCTCTTTAGCTGAGCACAAACCACACAATTCTAGTTAGGGTCTAACACTCCGTGACCAAGTCGGTTTTCATGTACCGAGATTTACCTAAACTATTGTTTTCAAATCATACATGCCAACTTGTTGATACGGACGCAATAAAAATCCGTCCCCAAAAGTGGTTATTTTGGACGAAAATAAAAAATCCGTCCCCTCATGTAAGCTTTACTACATTGATTTAGTTTAATCCCGATACATGTAGGATTCACAAACGTGATGGAATCCGATGAGTATATGGGACCGCGAGATGGTCTATATACTAGTGTGACGATTCCATTATCTTCTTAGAAACCCCAAAAGGGACCCCGTCCCTCCGACTTATAAAAAAAAAAAAAAAGAGTCTTTTTCTTATGTGGTTCGACTCGTGTGCCCAATGTGTGTTCTCAACCTCTTCATGGACTGAAAGTGTGAACCGAGACTGACAAGGGCTACTTCTCCAATTATAGGTCCGATTGGTACTCTCCGCGTCTACAGGGACTCATCCAACAGGCTTATCCGTGAACCGATCACTCCAACAGCTTCTACATCATCAATGGCCGGCGACTCCAGCACCAACAACGCCATGACTCTCGAACAGCTCTATGCCATGGTTCAAGCACTCCAACAACAAGTATCTACCCTTAACCAAGAGGCTCAAACCAAGGAAAACTTGTGGCAAACTCATGTTGACAGCCAACAAGCGGCCCACGAGGCCGAGGTCGAACAATTGAAAGCCAAGCTCCTCAAGCTCTCCAAGAATAAGGGGGTGAACGACAATGAGGAATCCGAATGGACCAAAGTTTTGTTTGAAAGCCCATATGTTAGTGTCCGTAACAAAAAAGTGGGGGAGCCAAGCACCGACAACAATGACCACAAAATGGTCGATTCCATCATGTCCTACATTGAACAGAAATTTGACGGCCTCAACATTGGAAAAGGCTCCAACACAAGCCTTTATCAGTCATCCATTCTCATGAGCATGATGGCCGCTCTCCCCGACAAGTTCAAAATGCCCGACATTAGCATGTTCAAGGGCAACTCATGCCCGATGGCTCACATCGAGACTTACATTTGGGCTATGGTTCCGAAGAAGGTCTCCCTAAAGGCGATGGCTCAATGCTTTCCTCTCACTCTTGAGGGGGAGGCAAAGGATTGGTATGCAACTCTCCCGCTCACTGTCCGTCTTGATTGGGAAGCCGCTATACTTGCCTTCAAAAATCAATATCAAGGCAACACCACTCACCGGCCCACCAGGAAAGAGCTCGAGAACACCACTCAAAGATACAACGAGTCCTTCATTAACTTCAAAAGGAGATGGAATGACAAGCTCTCTGAAATTGTTGAGAGGCCAAACATGAAAGAGCAAATGGACATCTTCCTCAAGTGTCTCAAGGTTGATCTCCGCACCCACCTATGTGGGGCTTGCTACTCCGACTTCTCCCAATGTATGAGGCGGGGGTACGCATGGATGACTTGCTCAAGGAGATAAATAAAGCTACTCCTACTTTCCGTTACAAGGCTGCCTCTAGTTTAAACAAAGAGGCTTCTGTCAATGCTGTTACTACCGACAAGGGGAATTACAAAAGGGTCCCTCCACCACAAGGCAAGAGGTTCCAAAACAACCGCGTCTACACTCCTCTCAATGGCATGACCATCAACGAGGCCTATGAAGCTCTAAAGGCTAAGGGACAAATCACTCCTCTCCAAGGGTACAAGCAAACACAACCGCTCTGTCCCAACCATGCCCACCATAAGTGGTGTGACTACCATCAATGCACCGGCCACCTCACCGAAGAATGCTTCTCCATCCGTAACACCATCCAAGACCTTATAGACAAGAAGGAATTCATAATCCCTAATGAGGGTGGTGTCAATGTAATAGAGGTAGGAGAGTTTGAAGGAACCACTCATTCGATCCCATTTGTGAATGAGGGATCCGATGGCATGAATAAACTTAACAATTCTTGTTATGTTGTGACTTACGATGAGATTATGAGGGAAGTCTTAGAGAATAGGAAGAAGAAGCTCCAAGGGTCCGTGAATGTGCTCACCCGCAGTGGCCGGGTAATAGCGAGCGCCTCGGTTCCCACGAATACAGCAACCAACACCTCTTCTCAAAGATCAAAAGCACAAGATGCACCTGAAGACCCTTTATTGACACAACTCAAGAAGACGCAAGCCAACATATCCATCTGGGACCTTATTGCATCATCAAAGAAGCACCGAGACCTCATCATCAAGAACTTGGATGACACATCAGTCTCTCCCGACACAACTCCCGACGACCTCACAGCAATGATAGGTCACATTCACTTCGGCAATGTCATCACTTTTGCTAACATGGACCTCCCGCCATTTGGGTCCAATCACAATGAAGCCATCTACCTCAAAGTAAAGGCAAGGGGAGACCCATTTCAAGAGTATTAGTAGACGGTGGTTCCGCACTCAACTTAATGCCTAGCCGACTCATGGGCATACTGGGGCTCAAAAGCTCCGATTTACAACCTTCTACCCAAGTCATTAGAGGGTTCGACAGCACTGCCCGTACAGTCATGGGAATGCTGGAAGTTGATATCGAATTTGGGAGCATGATCATGTCCGTCCCATTTCAAGAACTTGATGTCTCGTCTTCGTTCAACTTACTTTTGGGCCGACCATGGATACACAGTTCCAATGCCATCCTATCGACCCTCCATCAGTGTGTTAAGATCAGAAATGGAGAAGAAATAGTGACCGTCCTAGCCGAGAATGTCACTATACACAGAAATGGGGGATAACCCGTCCACCAAGTACAACATGGGTTAGAAGACTCCACTCTCTCCGGTGTCTCCATCAACGCCATCGACAAACAAGGGGGAAGTGGGCAATGGACCCTCGGTAATCCTAAAATCCTCCGCATGATGAGGAACATGAATCACTTTCCCGGTCTAGGCCTAGGAAAGCATCAACAAGGAACATTGCACCCCATAGAGGTTCCTTTTGTCAGAAACAAGTTTGGTTTGGGATACGAGCCTACCGAAGATGACTTAAAATACGAACAAGCGGTCAAGAATCAGAAGACCCGATCTTGCAAAGAAGGTCGACAATATGAAATCCCCGACTTGAGGCCTTACCACAACATACTGAACGGTTATTTTGTTCGCCAAGGGGAAGATGTTCCCTACATGATCTTTCCCGAGCCATGGGTTAATGACAAGGGCGTCAGAAAGCCCGGCCTCGAGATTTTCACTAATTGTGAAATTCCGACATGAGAAAGGGAGCCTATTCCAATGTCACCCCGAGAGTGGTGGGGAAAGAAGGTGACTTTAGAGTCCGAGGTAGAGATTACCGTGGGGGAAGGACTGTCCGATCTAGCCTTCATGTTCGAAGAATTTACCATCATGGATGATTATCAAGTCAACGCCATCTCCGATGACACAAAAAGGGAGAGTCCATCTATCAGTGAGATCCAGCCAGGCTCCGAACCAATCAACAACTGGTATTCTACGAAGGGGCCCAAGGTATCCGAGGAATTTTTAGTCTGAGAAATGGGTTGCATACCACGCACAGCAACAAAGGAAGAGTGGCTCACACTTACATTCGAGTCCGAGAGTGTTTCTAATACCCTCACCCAAGAGGATATGGAGGCCATAGCCGAGCGTGTGTTTCCTTTCTTTGCTAATGAAAAATTTGATATTTCTGAGTACCCCGAGATTGCAAACATCATAAATGATGAATTAACTAATAACGAACTTAATGAACAAGTTAATAACGATTCAAATTATGATGAATTAGACCACGAAAACGTAACATACCTAAATGAACTAGCAACAGGTTCGTTGTCGTGGTGAAAATGGTCCAGGGACTGATGAGGAATTGCATGTTGTTAATCTGGGTACCAACGAAGAGCCGAAAGAAACGAAGATAGGCAGCTTCTTCAAAGGGGAAGACAGAGACAGATTGACTGCACTACTCAAAGAATTTGTGGATGTATTCGCATGGTCGTACAAAGACATGCCGGGTTTGGACAGAAAGGTTGTAGAGCACAGAATTCCGATCAGAGAGGACGCCAAGTAGTAAAGTAGAAGCTCATAAAGATCAAACCAGAATGGTCCCTACAAGTCAAAGAAGAGATTGAGAAGCTCCTCAGTGTGGGTTTCATCAATGTCATTGAGTATCCGACTTGGCTAGCCAACATTGTGACAGTCAGAAAGGCAAACGGCAAGGTTTGAGTTTGTGTGGACTTCTGGGATTTGAACAAAGCTTCCCCGAAAGATGATTTTCCACTACCAAACATCGACATGCTCGTCGATTCGACTGCCAACTATGAAGTCCGCTCATTTGTGGACGGTTTTGCCGGTTACAATCAGATTCTCATGTCTAAAGAGGACCAATACAAGACAGCTTTCACAACACCGTGGGGGCACTTTCTGCTACACAGTCATGCCGTTCGGGTTGAGGACCGCTGGGGCTACCTACCAAAGAGCTGTTACGGATCTATTCCATGACATGATTCATAAAGAGATCGAGGTCTATGTAGACGACATGATCATCCATTAAAAGGGAACCAACGTTCAACATTTGATCGATCTTCGCAAGTTCTTTGAATGACTCCGACAACACAACATGAGACTCAATCCCGCAAAGTGCACTTTTGGGGTCATCAGAGGAAAGGTTCTCGGTTACATGGTTACTGAGAGGGGAATTGAAGCCGATCCCTCCAAGATCAAGGCAATCATTGACATGCCTCCTCCAAAGATGCAGAAAGAAATCAAGGGTTTCATGGGCAGACTTCAATATATCAGTCGGTTTGTGCACCAACTCACTTCCATGTGCGAGCCGATCTTCAAGCTACTCAAGAAGAATGTGGCTCTAGAATGAACCGATGCTTACCAAGAAGCCTTCGACCAAGTGAAGCATTACTTGACATGCCCTCTGTTGGGTTTCCAAGAAACATGCGCAGCGGAATATAGCAATTAAAATTTTAAGAAACCCAAAGCCATGGATCCGTTCATATGATTAAATCAAATACAACATAGTGAATAAAGGAAAAACTAACCCTTGATGACTATCAAAGTTTTCTTCGGTCTTGGTGGAGAAACTTGAAGCTTTATCACGAACAAAATCACGAACTTTGTAGATGATAAAATTCACCCTCTAGCGGTGTCCACACTTCGAACGAATATCAAGAGGCTCCTTGATCTTGGTTGCTAGACCAATAATTATGAAACACACTTTCACAATTTAATAAAGAACTATATGGAATTTATTTGTGAATTATTTTGTTCCTCAATCAATGATATCTTAGAACAAAATAAAATCTCTCTCAAACTCTTTGAGACTTACAAAAGCACTAGTAAATATGGTCTGGCCGAATTGGGGTTTTTATACACAATTAAGACCTATTCCAAATAGGTAACTTGTGCCAAAAACCTTTCCTAATCGAATTAGGATTTTTTCTGTCGGCATACCGGGCGCCTGCCTGGTCCTACCCAGGCGCCCACTTATTTGACCAGAAGGTCCAGGCCTTTTAGAAATCATTCAGGCGCCCGCCTGGTCCAGTCCAAGCGCCCGCTTGGTTGACCAAGAAGCCCAGAATAATTCCAGAAATTCCTTTGAGGTTCTTCGACCCTAAATTCCAATGCAGTCATTTTATTTAAGATTCGTTTTATTGTGTGTGACCCTCTAGGATTATACTAAGTTGGCAATGTTCTCAAACATGATCCCATAAGATATGATTAGGTTCTACCAAACCGTCATACCTTCCCAAATAGTATAACTAGATACAAGTTCGCATTCCTTTAGAATATGTCACAATCCTTTTGTCCACGATGTCATTGAACACAAGTCATGGTCAAACAGTCAACTTGTCTTGTTCAATACTTTCTCGATTCTGAATATGTTGATAGTTCAAATGCTATTGATCCAATCAATCCATTTGAGTCCGGCCGAACATTTCATCAACATCATTCCTTCGAGGGGCCCAAGCTTGACATCTCTCCGTGGAGGGACAAATCGATTTAGCTTATTATTCTTCCCAACGGGATTCCGATTATGCCAATCAAACACTTTATAACTACCGTGTTAAGATAGCGTTTGAATATGTCAAACATAATGTTCATCAAGTGGAAGACTATAATAACTTCATGTCTAAGGATTCAAATGACATAACTAATATGAGATATATGTATGACATAGACCATGACATAAATCTCATACGGCGGGTCATGTCCAGTACCTTGTTCCAAACAAGTACCCATAAATCTAACATGATCATCTCATGATCATTTATCTTTTATACTAGTGCTTAATAAGTACTAGGGACAGGGATTATTATAAGTAAACATGAACAACAATAATAATCAAAACATCTCTTTATTGATATGAAATAAATGATAACAATTACAACGTTTGTTAAACGTGCCTAGGGCACCACTACCAACAATCTCCCACTTGCCCTAGGCCCAATCTCCCATGTATCTAATACCCATGGACCTAACATGACCATCATGTTTATCTTGTGGAAGTCCCTTTGTTAGCGGGTCCGCAACATTGTCATCAGTAGGTACTCTGCATATATTTACGTCTCCCTTATCAACGATCTCTCGAATGATATGAAAACGCCTAAGTATGTGTTTGGATTTCTGATGTGCTCTTGGTTCCTTTGCTTGAATAGCACCATTATTATCGCAATAAAGGTCTATTGGATTAGCAATAATAGGAACCACTTCAAGTTCAGTGATGAACTTCTTAATCCAAACAGCTTCCTTTGCAGCATCCGATGCAGCAATATATTCAGCTTCTGTTGTAGAATCAGCGGTTGTACTTTGCTTGGAACTCTTCCAGCTTACAGCTCCACCATTTAACATAAACACAAAACCCGATTGCGATCGGCTATCATCTTTGTCGGTTTGGAAGCTTGCATCCGTGTAAGCATTTACAACGAGATCATCTTCCATTCCTCCATAGACCAAAAATGAGGCTTTAGTTCTTCTCAAGTACTTAAGAATCGCTTTTACAGCTATCCAGTGATTTTCGCCAGGGTCGGATTGGTATCTACTTGTCATGCTCAAAGCATAAGATACATCCGGCCTAGTACAAATCATGGCATACATGATGGACCCAATTGCCAAAGCATATGGAACATCATTCATTTTCTCACGCTCATCGTTTGTCTTAGGACATTGAGTCTTGCTTAGAGAAACTCCATGTAACACGGGCAAGGTGCCTCTCTTAGAATTTTCCATACGGAATCTTCTAATGACCTTGTCAATGTATGTACTTTGGCTTAAACCGAGTAGCCTCTTTGATCTATCTCTATAGATCTTAATGCCAAGTATATATGCGGCTTCACCCATATCTTTCATTGCAAAACACTTTCCTAACCAAGTCTTCACAGACTGAAGTGTAGGAATGTCGTTTCTAATGAGTAATATGTCATCCACATATAAAATAAGGAATAGCACTATGCTCCCACTAATCTTCTTGTATACACAAGGCTCATCTTCGTTCTTGATGATGTTGGAACAAGATGGCTTGCAATACAAGTTATTTAGACTTCCATTAATAAAATCATGACTATAATATTAATATAAAGTATAGTCAAACCTAGTCAATGTGTAGAATCCCTGAAATGTAATTTACCTATTTATGATGGGCAAAATGGTAAATTAACATTGCTTAAGAAATGAATAGGTGTGGTCCCTAAATGAAATGCCACCAAGTCTACTATATAAAGGGTTTTCCATCAACCCTTTCAAGACTACTTTTTACTTTACTTTCTCTCTTATTATTCTCTTCATTATTGTCTAGAAGTGTTTGATAAACTAAAGGGCATTCATCATTTAGAAGATCCATTTTCCTACATCTTCTTCCTCATCTTAATTCTCCCTACCAACATCTACCATGGATTCAACAGGTATATTCCTAACGCTTCCTCTTCATCTCTTCCTCAATATTTTACTAAATATGAGTGTGGCATTCAGGGATATAAAATTGTTCCATCAATTGGTATCAGAGCCCCGTTCATTATTTAGTTTGAGTTTGAGTTCTTTTAAGAAGGCTTTATTGCTTTAATTTGATTCATTTTTTCCTGTTGAATCATAAAGGTTTGATGATGATTAGGGACTCTAATTTATTGATAGAGTACTAATAATCATCATCTAAAATTCAAAAAATGGTTTGAAAGTTTTGTTCATTAAACTCAATGGTTCAAGTGTGACTATCCCTTCATAACATGGTTTTATGTTTAGTGCATACCATGTGGATCTACTCACTTGATTCCATTAATTTTAAAACAAGATTATCCTTAAATAACATGGTTTTATGTTTTAAGTACATACCATGTGGATCTACTTGTTATTAATGCCTTTTGGAAAATTTGGACAAAAATCAAAGAAGTGCAGAAAATCTGGCACGGTCGTGCCCTTTGCTTGGCACGGTCGTGCGCATTCATTTCCTTGAACCGGTGCATCTGAATAGTGGTGGTCCGGACAGGTGTCTTGTTTAATCTGGTCGGACCGTTTCGTTTGGTACGGTCGTGTCTCTGGTTTAGCACGGCCGTGCTCATTCTACCGTGAAAACATTCACTTTCGGATAATTTTGGCACGGTCGTGCATCAATTTTAGCACGGTCGTGCAAAGTGTGCCGCAAGAACATGCCTTTCTGTAAATTGTTGCACGGCCGTGCATCTTTCTATGCTCGACCGTGCAGCTACTGTTCATCAGAATTGAATTTTACACAATTTTTGTTTTCCTCTTGAACAAAACATTCATTTTTCAAACCTTAAAGCCTTGATTAATTATATGCTTTGACAATTTTATTCATTGTTTAAATAATATTGTCGTATAAAATAAGGAATAGCACTATGCTCCCACTAATCTTCTTATATACACAAGGCTCATCCTCGTTCTTGATGAAACCAAACTCTTTGACCGATTCATCAAAACGGAGATTCCAACTCCTAGAAGCTTGCTTCAATCCATAGATAGATCTCTGCAATTTGCATACTTTAGAATCTTGTTCAAAACCTTCTGGTTGTGTCATATACACATCCTCTTGGAGTTTTCCATTCAGGAAAGCGGTTTTGACGTCCATCTGCCATATTTCATAGTCATGATATGCGGCAATGGCAAGCAAAATTCTTATAGACTTGATCATTGCTGCGGGTGAAAAGGTCTCATCATAGTCAATACCATGAACTTGCCTATAACCCTTCGCTACAAGCCTAGCTTTGTAAGTATGCACCTTCCCATCCATGTCAGTCTTCTTCTTGAAGACCCATTTGCATCCTATGGTTTTTACACCTTCGGGCGCATCAATCAAATTCCAAACTTGATTGTCTTGCATGGATTGCAATTCGGATTCCATGGCTCCAAGCCACTTGTCCGAATCAGGAGAAGACATCGCCTCTTGGTAGGTTGACGGTTCATCATTCTCAATGATTTCTACCTCATTACTATCCGTTACGAGAAATCCATATCTCTCGGGCTCGGATCGTAACCTACTAGATCTGCGAGTTGCTTGTGTATTTTGAACAGGTTCCACAACTCCTTGTGGTTCTTGTTCTTGTTCCACTATTGGTTCAATGTTATTTTTTGGGTCTCGAATTTCTTCAAGATTTATTTTACTCCCACTGATTTCTTTGGAGAGAAACTCTTTCTCTAGAAAGACACCAGTTCGGGCAACAAACACTTTGTTGTCCTCACGGTTGTAAAAGTAATATCCTCTAGTTTCCTTAGGATATCCCACGAAAATACATTTATCAGATTTGTGTGCAAGTTTGTCTGAGACAAGTCTTTTGACAAAATCTTCGCAACCCCAAATCTTCATGAAAGATAAACATGTTTTCTTTCCGCTCCACATCTCATATGGAGTCTTTGAACCGATTTAGTTGGAACACGATTTAGTGTGAAAGCAGCGGTTTCTAGAGCGTAACCCCAAAAGGATATTGGAAGATCAACTTGACTCATCATTGATCGAACCATGTCTAACAAAGTCCGATTCCTCCTCTCGGACACACCATTCCATTATGGTGTTCCGGGTGGAGTCAATTGTGAAACTATTCCACAATTCTTTAGATGATCATCAAATTCTTGACTTAAGTATTCTCCACCATGATCTGATCGAATTGCTTTAATACTTTTGCCAAGTTGTTTTTCTACTTCATTTTGAAATATTCTAAATATCTCAAACGCTTCACTTTTATGTTTCATTAGGTAAACATACCCAAATCTACTATAATCATCAGTGAAGGTTATGAAGTATTGAAATCCTCCCCTAGCATTGCTACTTAATGGCCCGCATACATCGGAATGTATCAACCCCAATAAGTCGCTTGCCCTTTCACCCAACTTGGTAAAAGGTGTCTTAGTCATTTTTCCAAGAAGACACGACTCACAAGTATCATATGACTCGAGGTCACATGAACCTAAAAGTCCGTCCCCATGGAGTTTTGAGATACGCTTCTCATTAGTATGACCAAGACGGCAATGCCATAAATAGGTATGATTTACATCATTAGGTTTAGATTTCTTATTTACATGATAGACATTGTCATTATTTTCATTCTTGACATCCAAGATATAAAGGCCATTAAATGAATTAGCAATACCATAAAGCACATCATTTAAATAAATAGCAAATTTCTTATTCTCAATAAGAAACTTAAAACCTTCATTATCCAAACAAGAATTTGAAATAATATTTCTGCTTAAATCCGGAACATAATAACAATTGTTCAAAACAAGAATTAATCCGGAAGGTAAAGTGACTTCATAAGTCCCTACGGCTAATGCAGCAACTCTTGCTCCATTCCCCACGCGTAGATCTACTTCACCTTCTTTAAGCAGTCTCCTATTCTTTAGTCCCTGCACATTTAGACAAATGTGAGAACCACATCCGGTATCCAATACCCAAGAATCAGTGGTAGAAAGGAGAATATCTATCATATAGATACCTGAAGTCGACGCAGCCTTGCTGCCCTTCTTCTTCTTTTGCTCTTCCAAGAAAGCCTCGCAATTACGTTTCCAATGACCAATTTCTTGACAATGGAAACAGATTGCATCCTTTTATGAATCGGGTTTTCCCTCAGAAGCCTTGGCAACCTTTGCCTTGCTTATTTTGGGTTTGACAACTTTCTTACCCTTTCCTTTGGCACTAGCCTTCTTCCCATCATGAACCAAGAGCACGGGAGAACCTTTCTCCACAATTTTCATCTCTGCAGTTTTGAGCATCGCATGCAACTCAGAGAGATTCTTATCCATTCCATGCATGTTATAATTCATCACAAACTGATTATAACTTTTAGGCAATGAATTAAGAATGAGATCCGTGGCTAGCTCCAATGGGATTGGATAGCCAAGTTTCTCAAGGTGCTCTACATAACCTTTCATTTTAAGAAAGTGAGGACTCACTTGTTGCCCTTCATTCATTTTACTAGTAGTGAATGCAACAATGGTCTTGTACCTCTCTTGCCTAGCTTACTCTTGAAACATGGTTCTCAACTCCACGCCTATCTCATAGGCTTCCAAATGTTCCAAACTTTGTTGGAGTTTTGAACACATAGCAGCAAGCATGAGACAACTTACATCTCTAGAATCATTACGATGTTTCTTGTAATTGTCCCTTTCTGGCCTAGGGGCAGTAGGCGGTGGTTCAGTAGGGAGAGGCCTATCGAGAATGTACAACTTATCTTTTTGCCTAAGAACGATTCTTATACTACGGATCCAATCCATAAAGTTAGTACCATTCTCTTCGAGCTTATCCATCTCAAGGATCGATCGTAACGACATTGATTGAGTGCTATTAGTCATTATCTACAAATATGCAAAATTTCCAAAATTTAATAAGTACCAATTTTCATTAAAGAAATAAATAATGTATTTTTCAAACAAAATACTCCCACTAAATTATATAACCTTCATATACATCCAATGTATAATATAATTTAATTGGGCTAAGATCCAACTTTAATTTAACTTTTGAGTCCACGGAGGCGGACCGCTCAAAACTAAATTAATTAGGTAGACAATCATGTCAATCATATCCCATATGATTCTTAGATCCTTTTATGAGATTCTTTGATAAATCCAATTTCAAAAAGCATATTTAATCTCATCTTTTGCCTAATCCCAAAACTGTTTTGACGCCCAATTAAGTTCAACCATTTTAAATGCATAGGAACCATTCAATTTAATGCACCTTACGGAGGCAAGCTGTAGACACCCCGCCTTGGACCTCTCACCCCGATTGCATACATAGTATTTTTATTTAACTTGTTTTTGTTAATTTCTGTTAAGTTCCTAACTGATTCCGTTAGTTTTTGACTGAACTGCATAACAGAATTAACTTTCTAGTCCATTCTGTCAAAATTGCCTTTTCAAAGCCGCGCGCCTCCGCCTTTTGAGGTTAGAAGCGCGCGCCTTCCGATGGTACATCCGGAAGCGCGCGCCTCTGGGGCGTCAGTTACAGATTTTCTCCCAAGAATCCCTCTCTTGCTTATTTTGCATGGATTTCACCCGGGAAATATTTCTTTGTGACCGCGAATTGGCACAAAAAACATCCCCTTTCAACTATAAAAGCCCCTCCAATCCATCATTGGAGGGGATCTCTTCTCTACTTCTTTTTGGACCTCATTTTTAGACTTGGAACTTTCTCTCTACACAAATTCTATATCATTTTTCCCTACACAAATTCTCCCAACAAGAGTTTTACGCAACGAAACTCTACACAAATCTCTACACAACAACATCATTTTCAAGTCCAAGTTTGAAGTCTTCTTTCTAAAGGTACAAGTCTTCTTTTTTTTATTCTATTCATGTTCTAGTCAATGTATGCAATCCCCATTAATGGGACATGACCAACATGACTACTTCACATATTGAAGTTAGTTAAGGTTATCTCCCTACATTTTAATCTTAACTTTAATTCACCATGTTAATTTCTCTTCATCTCTTAATGTAATTCTTTAACATTACTTGTTACATGTAATCTTTATCATTAAATAAATAAAACAATTCTATTTTATTTCCCCTTTATTTCCTCTTTTCTTCTCATCACAATTGTTAGCACATTTCTATTTAATTAATTGAAGGACATGTAAATATTAGAACACCAATAGTAGCAAGACCCGCGTAAGCGGGGCGGAGTGGGTGTTTAAGTACTTCCCACTCCGTCACCTAACCCCCGAACCCTTCTCTCCCGAATCTCTGGTTTTGTACATAAATTAGGCTATTTCTAGGTTTTTCTTATGTTCCTTTAAAAACATAGGTGGCGACTCTAAACAATCTAAAACAAGTTAGACATCCTAGGATAATTCACCGCTCTAGCCAAGTCGTGGTACCCCGGGGTATCTACAGTGGCGACTCCGCTGGGGATGATAGAGGGTTAAACTTGCGTTTTCATTTTTGGTGTTCTTTTATTCTGTTTTCTGGGCATTCTGGTAAAAAGGGTAGGAAGCGCGCGCCTCCGGCCTTCTTGGCCTAAAGCGCGCGCGTCCGACCCTTATTACCAGAATCGCCCGCCTCCTTTCTTGTCCTTCAATTCCATGTTTCTGTGCTAACAAGTTTCTGCAGGGGAAAGTTACATAATTTGGGACCAGGGCAATCCCCTGAGTCCGCAGTTTCTTCTAACATTCTGACAGGTATCCCAGATGCGCGCGCCTCCCATATTCATTGCGCAATCCGCGCGCTTTCCACATCACTTACCTGAGGCGCGCGCTTCTGGGCATTTCCCAGAAACAGAACAGAGCACAGAACAGAGTGGTTTTGACAGTGTGTGGGGCACCGGGCCTGCACAAAACATTTTTTACTTTCTGTTTATTTTTATCGGTCACACGGGTGATTCGAAAGTTGTAATTATGTGCTTATTTGTTTTTTTTATTTCTTTTGAAAAAAAAAAAAAAAAAATGTTTTGTCACATGTTAGACCTCACACTACATGCACATATTCTTATCAACTGCTCACTATCGAGTCGCACAAGTCCAACCCCAAACCCGTCGAGGCCCGTCCTAGAAAGTTTCAAGCTCCACTCGACCTTGGCTCTTTCGAAGCGGTAAACCTCAGCCCGTGGCGTAGTTTATGACTACATGCCGGGGGTGACCTTTGAGCCTCATATTCAAGCCGAGCACAAGCCACACAATTCTAGTCTAGGGTCTAACACTCCGTGACTCAAGTCGGTTTCCATGTGCCGAGATTTCCCTAAACTAATGTCTTCAAACCATACATGCCAATTTGTTGCAATGGACGAAATAAAACTCTGTCCCCAAAAGTGGCTATTTTGGACGAAAATAAAAATCCGTCCCCGCATGTATGATTTACTACATTAATTTAGTTTAATCCCGACACATGTAGGTCTCACAAGCGTGGTGGAATCCGATGAGTATATGGGACCGCGAGAAGGTCTATATACTAGTGTGACGATTCCACTATTTTTTCTAGAAACCCCAAAAAGGACTCCGTCCTTCCGACCTTGTAAACAAAAAAAAAAAAAAAAAAAAAAAAAAAAAAGAGTCATTTTCTTTATATGGTTGAGTCTTTTTCGTGTTTGTGGGCTAAATTTATTTTATCCAAAAGGTGTTTGTGGGGCCAATCTAAGATCAACCGTGCTCTTCCAATAGGTCCAATGGCTTCAAACGGCAACGACAACGGCATTCCCGTGCCCAACGAAGGGTTATTCCGCATGGTGGAAGCATTGAAAGGGCAAGTTGATACACTAGCCGAGAATGTCCGCCGCAAGGATGATTTATGGCGAGCCCGTTACGAGCATGTGAAAATGGCCCACAAGAAAGAAGTTGCTAAACTCAAGAACCAATTGAAAGGGCTCACGGGTGAAAGAAAGGTCCAAAGCATTGATACCGGTTTGGTCAACACTCTCATGTCCTACATTGACCAAAGGCTTAGTGGGCTAAATTTGCACAAGGGCCCAAACACCGATCTTCATCAAGCTTCTCTCCTCATGAACACAATGGAGGCTCTTCCCGAAAAGTTCAAGATGCCCGATATTGGCAAGTTCAACGGCAACTCTTGCCCCGACGCTCATGTCGACTCCTACATTTGGCCATGCTACCAAAGAAAGTGTCTCCTTAAATAATGGCGCAATGCTTCCCGCTTACTCTCGAGGGGGTCGCAAAAGATTGGTATATGGGTCTTCCATTTTCCACCCGCCTCAATTGGGATGCCGCTATGCTTGCCTTCAAGTCACAATACCAAGGCAACTCCATGTTCCGTCCCACCATGAAAGAATTGGAGAGCACCGTGCAAATGGGTGATGAATTATTTGGGGGCTTCTATCGCCGTTGGAACGACAAGCTAGCCGAGATGGTTGATAGGCCTTCCAAGAAAGAACAAATGGACATCTTCTTGAAGTGTTTGAAAATGGACTACCGCACTCATCTTAGTGGGGCTTTTCACTCCGATTTTTCAAGCATGTATGATGTGGGGGTTAGAATTGACTATTTGCTCCGAGAAGTGGCCGAGTCCTCCTATGACACAAGCTTCAACGACAAAGGGTTCCCAAACAATGACATGGAAGAATGTAGTGGCATGGAAGACTACAACGACAATGAGGACTACAATGACATGGGGGATGACGACAACAATCTCCGTTTCTCTTTCTCTACCTAGTAGTAGGAATAAAAAAAAAAAACAAAAAAAAAAAAAAGAGTCAAAAGTCCTCTTTAGTGTGCATCAATGTTTTCTCTCGTCCTATTTTAAATGTTCGAGTCCATTGAGTCATCAAATAAAAGTCATTCTTGTCCTCATACACTCTTCCAAGTTGTTCAATTAATTCTTGGCAAAATGATGAAAAAATGTCTAAACAAGTTTTGGAATGAACGCCATCGCTTGAACGCCTAGGGGCTAAACATCAACGACGGCATCAACAACGAAGACATCAACAACGACGAAATCAAGACAAAGAACGGTGGAGCAACAATCATGAAGCAAAGTATTCAAAAGGGGATTTAAAAAAAAAAAAAAAAAAAAAAAAAAAATCCCCCTCAATCAAAGAAGATCAACATCATCATCCACCAACAAAGGACGAAGCTACGAAGCAACAATTCCATCACGAAGAATGGAGAATCCACAAGAACTACGGTGACCTGAGCCTCTACACTGGAGGAACGTAGGCAACCTGCGGGTCCGGTCTCATGCAAGAAAGAAGATATGTTTAGCCTTAGCGCGTTATGGTGATCGGCCTTCATCTCGAACTTGTCAAGACATCTTTGTACGATTCATTTGCCAATGAATTAACCACCAAAAAGATTGAACAACTTTCTTAGATTTGAAATCATTTCGCGCTCCTTGTCGAGTCTAGGGACTTCTATTCTTTCTACATACTCCCAATTCCTTGCAATCAAATTGGGGCTTTCCTTCTCTTCTCTCTTAATGACTTACTTTCCTTCGTGAGTCATTCAATTCATGTCAATACTAGGGACACTTCCCTAGTCGAGTCAATGTCACTCATCTTTAGTGACAAAAGGTTTTCACCGCAAAATCACATGTCTCTCATCCTCAGCTAGAGTCAATGCACACTTCCTCATTAATCGAGTAAAAAATGAAGACGCAAAAGAGATGCCCGCTAGATTGAAAACCCGAAAGGGCGGTCTAGGCAAAAAACAGGGTGCGTCATAAAAAAAAATGAGAGAGTGAGAGAGAGAAGGGAAAGAGAAATGGAGATCCACGGCCTCTAAAGAAGATAAGTTCTACATTGAATCTCCTCAGCAAGTCAATTCCCCACCGAGTCAACTTTGGCATTGCAAAAGGCTCGAAAAGATATAGCACCATCAAAGGTTGTCTTGGGTTATCGGCATCATTCTCCAGCAGTGTGCATTTTTGGATTCATGAAAAGAAGGCCCGTGGTAGCCAAGACCCATCCGAGAAAGAGCCCATCACAAAAGGGCACGAGGTTGCACAAATAACCCATAGCTAGTCAATTGGCTGGGGCAGCAAATAGCAATAACTTGTGTCTCAGTTTTCAAGCTCCTTCAAGAATGTGCTTCTAAAGTACGCCGAAAGGCTCCCGAGAAATGGAGTAGCTCTTGCCATATCCTCTTATGTTTGTTCCCTCACACGAGGACGAGTCACTCTTGCTTTGCTCAACAAATGGTGATGCCCTAGGGGCTATGTGACTCAAGAACAAGGACTTCTTTTGCTTCACTTGACAATCAATACGCCCTAGAGGCTATGCTCGAAAAAAAATATGTGTGAGACTATCCTCAAAGTCTCCCAAAAGGGATGTCAAAAATCTCTCTTGTCGCGTGTGCCCGTGCTCGTTCCCCCAATCAAGGATGGACCTTTCTCGCAATCAATGATGGCACTCTAAGGGCTACGGTCAAGTCTTAAAGGTTCTCTCGGAAAAGAGCAATTAACTCCCCAGCAGTATCCCCAGCCAAGTCATGTGCTACATTGGAAGCTTCCTCAATTCGGCACCGAAGGTCTCAACGGGCTTCGCAATCTACAATCTTTTGGGCTACGGCATTACAGTAATTCAAGCAAAGGGCAGTATTAGGGCTTCGCGACCGACAGTCTTTTGGGCAACAATACTCGAGCAACGCAATTTGGGAGTAGTCTCCATGAAAGGGATCAAGCTTCAAAGGGTCTCTCAACACTTCAAGTCAAAGGCCTCTTGGTTTTAAATGAAGACTCCGATGTTATGAATGAAGTTGATAATTTTTGTTAGAACTCACAACGAGATTTTGAAGGAAGTCTTAGAGAAAAGGAAAAAGATTCAATATGCTAAACTCTAATCAAAACAGGGTTATAGCGGGAAATGCCACGGCCAATCCCAATGTTTCTGCAATTCAGCACCCCCTTCTCCAAGATCAAAAGCACAAGGTGCAGCTCAGATAAAGTTGGGCCACAGCACTAGTTGCATCCGAAGATCCGTCATTAGTTCAACTCAAGAAGAGTCAAGCAAGCATACTCATTTGAGACTTTATCACGCCAAGACCTTATCCTCCGCGACCTCGACGGCACCGCAAGACATTACTACATCCTTTGACATAAGCCCTCAGCCATTTGGGTATCGACCACAATGAGGCCATTCATCTCCCCAGTAAGGGCAAGAAGGAGATCTCTATCAAGAATTCTACCAAACGGTACATCCGCTCTCAATGCCGAGCCAATCACGAGATAATTTGGGGCTTTACAATGAAAGGTCTTCACATCTCACCATCTACAAACCCACGACACTTGGGGCTTTGCAATCTCTCGAAGCTTGGCATCAACGATCTCCTCTTGGGGCTTGCCCACTACAACAACAAAGGGCGATTTACTCGAATGGTCCAAGAGCTGATTTATCTTGGAGCTATGCAAGTCCCTCAAAATTTGGCATCAAAGGCATTCTAGGGGCTTTACAATCAGCAACCCCTCATCTCGGCATCAAAAGCCTTTTTGAAGCCCCATAACCGACAAATCTCTTGGGGCTAGACATCAATCTTCGTTGGGCACACCAGCGACAACAGAATTCAAGCGAGGCAATCCAGACTTCGACTGAGCATGACTTGATCTTGGGTTGGCTTTACAAACACACAATGGCTAAAATGGTTCACCCACGAACCTAAAAAAAAAAAAAAAAAAAAGATTTTTTCTTTCTTTTTCTCCTTCTATGTGCAAAATTATGTGCTTTAATTTGCTTTGCTCCTAGCCTCTCCTCCAGCGTTCTCCATCATCTTTGAACTACACTGGTCTGATTCTCTTAAAGGGATACGTAGGCAGCCTTTTGGCACGACCAACCCATCATCCAGAATGCCATCTCGCCAACCCAACATCAAGGGCATTCTCTCATCAACATCTAAAGAATGGACATTCTCCATCAAAGCATCCTCCGCAGACATAAAGAATCCATCTCCACTCAAGCGGCAATGGTAAGTGAAGGTATGAATACATCCGACGCTTTCCTCAAAATCCCACCGCACACAAGATCACTTTCTACATTCTTACTTCTCTCTCATTACAAAGGTGCTTTCAAGATCATATCACACCACAATCACAATTTTCGCTCGCAATTCCTATTTCACATCTCACACAAGCACGTATATCTGCAAAGCATACACATAACAGGTGCCGGACAGAGTACCAGGTGCCGCACAAAGCACCAGATTCCACAAGTGCCGCACAGCGCATCAGATATGCCGCACCGCGCACCAATTTTTGGTCTATGGTGGACCGCTCAAATCACCATACCGCCGCACAGCGCATCAGAATATGCCGCACCGCACACCAATTTTGGTCTATGGTGGACCGCTCAAATCACCATACCGCCGCACAGCGCATCAGAATATGCCGCACCGCGCACCAATTTTTGGTCTATGGTGGACCGCTCAAATCACCATAACGCCGCACAGCGCATCAGAATATGCCGCACCGCGCACCAATTTTGGTCTATGGTGGACCGCTCAAATCACCATACCGCCGCACAGCGCATCAGAATATGCCGCACCGCGCACCAATTTTTGGTCTATGGTGGACCGCTCAAATCACCATACCGCCGCACAGCGCATCAGAATATGCCGTACCGCGCACCAATTTTGGTCTATGGTGGACCGCTCAAATCACCATACCGCCGCACAGCGCATCAGAATATGCCGCACCGCGCACCAATTTTGGTCCATGGTGAACCACTAAAGTCACCATACCTCTTCCATCAACCAAAGTCGCTCACACAGGGAGCGCATTTCTATCCTTTGTAATTTCAAATTCCTGCTTTATCGAGTCTTTGTTTTCTCTTGTCGATGTCCTCGGCGGTTGTCTCTCTTTCGTCGACGCGTTTTGCTTCGCAATCCACGTCGCCGAGGGGCTCTGTAGACACCCCGCCTTGGACCTCTCACCCCGATTGCATACATAGTATTTTTATTTAACTTGTTTTTGTTAATTTCTGTTAAGTTCCTAACTGATTCCGTTAGTTTTGGACTGAACTGCATAACAGAATTAACTTTCTAGTCCATTCTGTCAAAATTGCCTTTTCAAAGCCACGCGCCTCCACCTTTTGAGGTCAGAAGCGCGCGCCTTCCGATGGTACATCCGGAAGCGCGCGCCTCTGGGGCGTCAGTTACAGATTTTCTCCTAAGAATCCCTCTCTTGCTTATTTTGCATGGATTTCACCCGGGAAATATTTCTTTGTGACCGCGAATTGGCACAAAAAACATCCCCTTTCAACTATAAAAGCCCCTCCAATCCATCATTGGAGGGGATCTCTTCTCTACTTCTTTTTGGACCTCATTTTTAGACTTGGAACTTTCTCTCTACACAAATTCTATATCATTTTTCCCTACACAAATTCTCCCAACAAGAGTTTTACGCAACGAAACTCTACACAAATCTCTACACAACAACATCATTTTCAAGTCCAAGTTTGAAGTCTTCTTTCTAAAGGTACAAGTCTTCTTTTTTTTATTCTATTCATGTTCTAGTCAATGTATGCAATCCCCATTAATGGGACATGACCAACATGACTACTTCACATATTGAAGTTAGTTAAGGTTATCTCCCTACAGTTTAATCTTAACTTTAATTCACCATGTTAATTTCTCTTCATCTCTTAATGTAATTCTTTAACATTACTTGTTACATGTAATCTTTATCATTAAATAAATAAAACAATTCTATTTTATTTCCCCTTTATTTCCTCTTTTCTTCTCATCACAATTGTTAGCACATTTCTATTTAATTAATTGAAGGACATGTAAATATTAGAACACCAATAATAGCAAGACCCGCGTAAGCGGGGCGGAGTGGGTGTTTAAGTACTTCCCACTCCGTCACCTAACCCCCGAACCCTTCTCTCCCGAATCTCTGGTTTTGTACATAAATTAGGCTATTTCTAGGTTTTTCTTATGTTCCTTTAAAAACATAGGTGGCGACTCTAAACAATCTAAAACAAGTTAGACATCCTAGGATAATTCACCGCTCTAGCCAAGCCGTGGTTCCCCGGGGTATCTACACAAGCCCACATTAAATTAATGAACCTCATCTTGCTCATACATGAATAAGATTAATGCACCTCGCGGAGGCGAACCCACATCAAGATTACCCATGTATAAACAAGTGTTTTAATCATGGCATGGCAAAGAAGGACTTAAAACTTTCTTTGAAGGTTCATCACATATAGCATATAACACATTTATGAGCACATAATATAAACATGTTACACATCAAGTTTAGCCACTAAATTAATCCCATTAATTTAAGCATGATATTTATGTGTCATTAGTTTTTCTATAATTATGAGGATGAGACTATTCCAACTTTGGTTATTATCTCCAAATCAAGACAACAAGACGTGCGGTCGAACTAAGCCATTAGGCAACCACAATCCCGCACTAATTCAAGAAACCAAGAAAGCAGTCCATGTGGCCGAAACTAAGCAATAGATGGTCTCGATGAACGTAGGCCAATTGCATTCACAATTCCACTTGGATCTCCAATCATTGAATCAAGAACTTTGTTTCTCAATTTTAGCAATTATGAACTCTTCATAATTCTAACTTCGTTTTATCTTTGAAACTTTGATTGCGATCAATTTTTGGAAACACAATCTCGATGAACGCGGATTAGCCATCCAAAACTTGAACCAATCTAGGAATCACAAGACTAAAACAAATAGGAAAATCAAACCCCAAAATCCACACACAAACCAACTACCCAAAACCCATTCCAGATCAGCAAGTCTGGACTGGTTCTGTTACTGGTTTTGTTGAATTTATCGAAAATTCCATATTGAGATTTTCACCTAAATCAGAACAAATTTTGACCAGCGAGCGCCCGCCTGGTCTTCAGCGAGCGGGCGCCTGAATGGTCAGAATGGTACAGAATTTTTAAAGTTCGAAAATTTTGTCTCAAAATTATTTTTCCCCGATTATTAAAACTTTGATCCAATCAAAAATCAATAATCGAAATAATTCAGAATCCACCATAATTTTTATTGCGATTGAATCGTGCGATTAAAGTTGCAAAACAATAAACCACATAAAATCACAAAACACATAAGCATCATATATTCCAATATTCATATCATGCTAGGCACATAAACAATTTATATACACATAACATGATCAAGGTATTGAAATAATCAACATGAACGGGGCTCTGATACCACTGTTGGGTTTCCAAGTAACATGCGCAGCGGAATATAGCAATTAAAATTTTAAGAAACCCAAAGCCATGGATCCGTTCATATGATTAAATCAAATACAACATAGTGAATAAAGGAAAAACTAAGCCTTGATGACTATCAAAGTTTTCTTCGGTCTTGGTGGAGAAACTTGAAGCTTTATCACGAACAAAATCACGAACTTTGTAGATGATAAAATTCACCCTCTAGCGGTGTCCACACTTCGAACGAATATCAAGAGGCTCCTTGATCTTGGTTGCTAGACCAATAATTATGAAACACACTTTCACAATTTAATAAAGAACTATATGGAATTTATTTGTGAATTATTTTGTTCCTCAATCAATGATATCTTAGAACAAAATAAAATCTCTCTCAAACTCTTTGAGACTCACAAAAGCACTAGTAAATATGGTCTGGCCGAATTGAGGTTTTTATACACAATTAAGACCTATTCCAAATAGGTAACTTGTGCCAAAAACCTTTCCTAATCGAATTAGGAATTTTTCTGTCGGCATACCGGGCGCCCGCCTGTTCCTACCCAGGTGCCCGCTTATTTGACCAGAAGGTCCAGGCCTTTTAGAAATCATTCAGGCGCCCGCCTGGTCCAGCCCAAGCGCCCGCTTGGTTGACCAGGAATCCCAGAATAATTCCAGAAATTCCTTTGAGGTCCTTCGACCCTAAATTCCAATCCAGTCCTTTTATTTAAGATTCGTTCTATTATGTGTGACCCTCTAGGATTATACTAAGTTGGCAATGGGATCAAACATGATCCCATAAGATATGATTAGGTTCTAGCAAACCGTCATACCTACCCAAATAGTATAACTAGATACAAGTTCACATTCCTTTAGAATATGTCACAATCCTTTTGTCCACGATGTCATTGAACACAAGTCATGGTCAAACAGTCAACTTGTCTTGTTCAATACTTTCTCGATTCTGAATATGTTGATAATTCAAATGCTATTGATCCAATCAATCCATTTGAGTCCGGCCGAACATTTCATCAACATCATTCCTTTGAGGGGCCCAAGCTTGACATCTCTCCGTGGAGGGACAAATCGATTTAGCTTATTATTCTTCCCAACGGGATTCCGATTATGCCAATCATACACTTTATAACTACCGTGTTAAGATAGCGTTTGAATATGTCAAACATAATGTTCATCAAGTGGATGACTATAATAACTTCATGTCTAAGGATTCAAATGACATAACTAATATGAGATATATGTATGACATAGACCATGACATAAATCTCATACGGCGGGTCATGTCCAGTACCTTGTTCCAAACAAGTACCCATAAATCTAACATGATCATCTCATGATCATTTAGCTTTTAGACTAGTGCTTAATAAGTACTAGGGACAGGGATTATTATAAGTAAACATGAACAACAATAATAATCAAAACATCTCTTTATTGATATGAAATAAATGATAACAATTACAACGTTTGTTAAACGTGCCTAGGGCACCACTACCAACACCCTCCAATTTTGGTTCCACCGCACAAGGAGAAGCCTATCTTGCTCTATCTCACTGTCAATGATGAATCCCTAGGGGCTATGTTAGCACAAGAACAACGAGACTCCACAAAAGAGAATGCTATCTACTTTGTCAGCCGCCGGTTTCAAGAAGCTGAGAAGAACTACTCTGTCTTAGAAAAGTCTTGTGCGGCATTGGTTTGGGTTACTCAAAAGCTCAAGCATTACATGGAGGCCTTCCCAATGGAATTGGTAGCAAAAGTGGACCCGCTCCGCTACATCTTCGAGAAGCCCTTCATGTCAGCAAGAATAGCCAAATGGTACTTCATGCTTGCCGGCTACGATATCACTTATGTCACACTCAAATCTATCAGGGGGAAAGTGTTCAGTGATCAGCTTGCTAAATTTCCGTGTGACGAAGTAAAGGGGGAAGATACAGTTCCCCGATGAGCATTTAATTTGCGCTACAACAGAGGAAAATAAGTGGTAACTTTTTTTCGATGGCGCGGCCAATAAGCATGGATGTGGCATAGGGATGTTACTTGTCGATCCAAAGGACATCTATACTCCAATTGCTATCCACCTCGAATTTGAGGCCACCAACAACATCGCCGAGTACGAAGCATGCATAGCAGGGCCCGAAGTGGCCCACGAGAGAAATGTTACGAGCTTAGAGGTATTTGGTGATTTCTTACTCATCATCAATCAGACATCTGGAAAATGGATGATTCAAGACTCAACTCTACAACGGTATGGTCAACATCTCGAGGAGTTGGTTGAATAGTTTCAAGAAATCACCTTCAACTACCTGCCAAGGGACAAGAACCGTTTCGCTGATGCACTAGCCACCATCGTAGAGAACAAAGAAATTTTGAATTCCGTCAACTTTGATAAAATTCAAGTAAGTTACTTTCCCCCATTTTTATGTTAAAATGCTCATTTTATGTTCATATGGTGATTTAGATGATTTACATTGATTCTTGGTTGGGTTTTGGAGTGTTTGATTGATTATCCATTTTGTGAAATTTTAATAAAAGGTTCATTATTGATTGTTGAGATTAAATCTTAGTTTGGGTTGATAAATGATGTTATTTTGGTCCCTCTTAAGCTTAGATGTTGTTTGGATACCTTATTGAACTTGTGGGAAGTGTTGATCTTGGTTGATTTTGAAAATGGTTTGGAACTTTGATAAACCCAGCTGAAAATCCCTCCCAGCCCGTCGACCAGGCGTCCGCCCGTGCTGAGCCAGGCGCCCGCCTACCTGGCTTTTTCCTTCGGCCAAACCTCCTGGTCAAATGAGCGCCCGCCTGCCCCCTACCGCGCGCCCGCCCGCCCCTTGTTCCTGGAATTCTCCCTTTTTGATTGTTTAAAACTAGGTTGCTTCCTTAGTTTAAGTTTTATTATTCTAATTAACTTACATTAACATTGTGGGACACCTTATTGTTCGGAATTGGTTCTTTTGTGAACAATTGTGATGTGGAATTTGATCAATTATTATTTGGGAATATTGGAACGACCTTATTATGTGTGGTTGGTTTTATTTCATCTTCTTGGTGATTAATTGGTATGGTTCCCTACTTTGGAATCATGAGTTGTTTATTTGAGCTAGTATTTATTACTTGGCATTTATTTGAAAGTCCAGCTGGTATTCGTGGTTGTGTCGGGCGATGGAAAAGATTATAATGGCAATGAGCCGAGTCCATTATAATGTTGACCATTGTTTTGCCCCATTATTTCCCTCCCCCAGATTGGCCTTGGATGTGAGATGAGCTAGCTCATTTTTTGGGAAAAGTCTAGCTATTATAAGGGGTTGCGACTTCGTGTTGTATACTCAGTTATCGTTTGGTGATTGGTTCTGGTACCGGGGATTTCTCTTTAGCTATTATGCTGCTATCGTTGATTGGTTTATCGGCTCCTGATGCTGCTTATTGAGGCTGCTCTTCGATGCGGACCTATCGTCATTGATCAGATTGTTATATCCTTTGTTGGGGAAACCTTGGATCAGTATCCTTTGTTACTTGTTTATTTCCGCTGCTATCTATTAAATGATATTTACTACGTGCTATGTGAGATTATTATTATTGTTTATTACATCATAGCATGTCATGTAGTTGCATTAGTAACTTATTGAGATTTATCTCACCCCCTTTCTTTTATCTTTGTTTTCCTTAAACCCCCCCAGGAGGAAAGGATTAGGATTTGCGGATCGAGGAGGACGTCGAGAGGTTTGAGATTTTGGGCAGGTTGTTATTGATCGGTTTGCATTATTTAAATGTATAACCTTTTGGGGATAGTTTTACCAACCATGACGTCATTAAGATTTGTAATCTTTTGTATTTTTTTGGTGTAAGCTTGTGGAACTTATACTAGTAGTATATTGTTGTTGTTAAACTTGGAATTCTAAAACTTTGTTTTAAACCTTTTGGGTATAAAAATGGAAATTTTTATCTTCAGTATTTTGGTAATTGTGTGTTAAGTCGACGTCCAGCTCGCGTACTCCCGGCCCGTGGGGTCGGGGGTCGGGGTCGCGACAGTTGGTATCAGAGCTATGGTTTAGCTCTAAGTATAAGTATAGGTGGACTAGAATGACCTAGGAGGGTAGTTGTGTTCGGAGTGAGTAACGGTTGATGTTATGCAGGTATTTGTTCTAAATGGCTAGAAGAAGAGCTGGTGAAGGTTCTAGTGGGACTCCGAATCAGAATGATCTACGGGAAGAGAACCGTGCAATGTTTCAGGGGATGTTTGAAACGGCAATGAAAGCAATTCATGACCACGGGCCGAGAGAGGAACATGTAGCACCTCCACGATATGGGTTGGAGCAGTTCTTAAAGTTGAAACCAAGTGAGTACGATGGTGAGCCTGATGTAAAAAAGGCGGAAATGTGGGTTGAGTCAATGGAGAAGATTTACGATGTTTTTGGTTGCACGGACGAGGATAGGGTTCGGTTCGCGGCTTACAAGCTAGTGGGAGCCGCTGAGCATTGGTGGAAGGCACTTAAGGCCAGTTGGGATACTACTCTGGTACCATATTCTTGGGAGTTATTTGTGAGGAAATTCAAAGAACACTTCATTCCTCTAGTGGATCAGAATAGGAAGGAGATCGAGTTCCTCAACTTGGAGCAGGGCGTGTTGACAGTAGCACAGTACTCGGATAAGTTCACAGAATTAGCCAGGTATTGTGACTACCTTGTGTGGACCGAGGAGCAGAAAGCAATAAGGTTTATCAGAGGCTTGAAGACAGCTATTAGGACACAGTTAATAGCCCAGAGAATTCAACTTTTTCAGGATGCGGTGGACCGTGCATATTTGATAGAGCAAGACATCAGGGAACATAAAAGGAAGACAGAGATGGTCAACCCGAGTAAGCAAGGAGGGCAGAGAAAGTCACAACAGCAACATTCGGATAACAGAGGTAATTTTGGAATGCAGACTCAATTCAGAGAGCAACCTCAGGGACAACCGATAGTGAGGAATCAAGGTACTAATCAGGGGACACGAAATGGAAAGATCTGCAACTATTGTCAGAGGGAAGGACACTCGGAAGACAAGTGTTGGAAGAAAGAAGGAAAATGTGTGAATTGTGGTCAGTTGGGGCATTTTGTGAGAGATTGTCTTAGGGGTAGATATCAACCATCCGGGAGTGACGCTGGTACTGCACAGGGTCAGAAGAGAGATACTTCGGGAAACCCTAAAGGTTCAGGGTAGGGTATTTGCGATCAATCAGCACTCAACGGGTGACTCATCAGTTTCAGGAGGTATTAATTTTGTGTCGAGAGAGCGAGCGCGTGCATTTTAGGATCATCGCATTCATATGTTTCTGTGCATTTAGTTGCATTTATTTCTCCTGAGTCTTTGACTTATGTGTTGCCAGTATTTACTCCTATGGAGGAGTGTGGAATATCTAACGAAGTCTTATGTGCTTATGTTGTGCTTAAGGGTAGACATGCCTTACATGGTAAATTAATCATATTACTATTATAAGGTTTTGATGTTATTTTGAGAAGGGAAATGTCATGCTTTAGCCGATTGTTGTAGGAGGATTGTTACATTCTCTATTCCTGATTTCCTAAAAATCGTGTTGAGACCATTCCTTTGGATAGAATTATACACATCTTTTCTTATATGGAATTTGAATATATAACTTAGGTAGGTGGCAATGGGATGTCTATACCAATTTGTTGGGTGTATTTATCATTCGTAAGATTTACATTTTCTTCTGAATAGTGCATAGTGTTGGAGAGGAACTAGGGTTAAATTGAGTTGTTATGGTACAAGGTGGTAGTGATAATAATTAGATCAATATCCATATTGTATCGGTTGGGTTATAAGAGCTGAGGATTTAATTGAAGATTTCATGATAGGAGATTTCGTTTACTTTTTGTACATCTACGTGAGTGAATCGGAATTAGTTAGTATGGAGAAATGCATGATTTGCTATGAGTGACTAGTATATTGTGGAAGTTATAATCATTAATGGTGGTAAGCGCGTTAAGTTTGAAAGGACTAAGCACATTTAGAGAGGGCAAGAATTTCTCGAATTGTATTAAAGGCATTTTGAGTTTAGTTGAATGGTTGTTTTATGGTTCTAAATCTTTCTTGGTGGCGTTTCTCGATTTGGATTAAGGGTAAGTGAAGAAAGTTGGGTATCAATACTTGGGTATATTAAAGGGTACTATGATTTGGTAGTGGGTCAGTTGGAATGTGGCTAGCCAATTGGTTTATTATGATGGTAGTACGATTGGGCCTAAGCATCATTGAGATTATAAATGTATATGTGAAAGACTAAGGTAGGTTAGCCATTGAAGATTTAGGAATTGCTAAATTTCTTTGGGGTGTGTAAGCACGAATTATCAATTTAAAAGGGATTTAGAGGAAATCCCTTGGAGATAAAAATTGGATTGTTTTACGGACTACTGAGTGTTTGTAATTGTTTTAGGCTTTCAAAGGTTTGGAGTAATGTGATGATGAAATTATAGCGTGGATTTAAGTAAACATTTTGTATTAAAATTTTGGGCTTACATTGTACTTCTAGTTTAAGGTGCCATCTAAGGTGAAAGCACTATAATGGGAATCCTTGGAGATATAGCCACCTTGGTGATTATTGTGGGGACGGAAAATTTCTTTAGCTTTCCATATTTTAAGGAGCTGATTTAGCTCGAGATGGTTTAATGTTTTGAATCTATGGGGAGTAATACTAAGTATGCGGTTTACAAGTGGAAGTATCCTTGCAGTGTAATTAAGTTTATGAAATGAGATAAGCTTATTGTATCTCAAGAGTTATGTTTAGGAGCAATTTGGATTCTTCGATTTTGAATATGGATTCTAATTAGTAGTGAAGGTAATGATTGAAGGAAGTTAAGTACGAGAGGTTGTTATGTTGTAGGCATTATTTAAGGTTACCATATGATGGTTTAAAATGGATGATTGAGAAATTCGGGAAGTGGCGGAATTAGCGTATCCGTGGCTATTTGATCTTTCGGGTAAGTAATTTAAAATTCGGGATGAATTTTCTTTTAAGGTGGAGTGAATGTCACGACCCGAAAACCCGCCTCTATTTTCTAAATAATAAGTATTTATTTATTTATTTCTTGTTATTTAACTAAATTGTTTATTTATTTATTTATCCAAATAATTATAAGTGCATTTGGTGTTTCATCTTATGTGGTGCTTAGCATTTTAAGTGGTCATTGTGCTAGTGTGTAGTAAGGGGGGATTATTTTGAAATGGGTTATAAGGGTTTAAGTGTTAGTTGAGTAGTAGATGGGGCCTAAGTGAAACTATTCTAATTTATCCTACTTACTCCATCCATCACCCCTCTCCTCCCTCACTTCCTCATTTCCCCAGCACACTTTCTCCCTCTTCTCCTCCATTGTTGAAGGTAAACTCTCTCTCCTTCTCTCTTCTATTTAGTCATCTTCCTCCCATTATTTCTCATTGCTCATTCTTTGAAAAATGTTTAGATCGTTGTTAGGATCGTAGAGAACAAAGAAATTTCGAATTCCGTCAACTTTGATAAAATTCAAGTAAGTTACTTTCCCCCATTTTTATGTTAAAATTCTCATTTTATGTTCATATGGTGATTTAAATGATATACATTGATTCTTGGTTGGGTTTTGGAGTGTTTGATTGATTATCCATTTTGTGACATTTTAATAAAAGGTTCATTATTGATTGTTGAGATTAAATCTTAGTTTGGGTTGATAAATGATGTTATTTTGGTCCCTCTTAAGCTTAGATGTTGTTTGGATACCTTATTGAACTTGTGGGAAGTGTTGATCTTGGTTGATTTTGAAAATGGTTTGGAACTTTGATAAACCCAGCTGAAAATCCCTCCCAGCCCGTCGACCAGGCGCCCGCCCGTGCTGAGCCAGGCGCCCGCCTACCTGGCTTTTTCCTTCGGCCAAACCTCCAAGCCTGCCCCCTACCGCGCGCCCCCTGTTCCTGGAATTCTCCCTTTTTGATTGTTTAAAACTAGGTTGCTTCCTTAGTTTAAGTTTTATTATTCTAATTAACTTAAATTAACATTGTGGGACACCTTATTGTTCGGAATTGGTTCTTTTGTGAACGATTGTGATGTGGAATTTGATCAATTATTATTTGGGAATATTGGAACGACCTTATTATGTGTGGTTGGTTTTATTTCATCTTCTTGGTGATTAATTGGTATGGTTCCCTACTTTGGAATCATGAGTTGTTTATTTGAGCTAGTATTTATTACTTGGCATTTATTTGAAAGTCCAGCTGGTATTCGTGGTTGTGTCGGGCGATGGAAAAGATTATAATGGCAATGAGCCGAGTCCATTATAATGTTGACCATTGTTTTGCCCCATTATTTCCCTCCCCCGGATTGGCCTTGGATGTGAGATGAGCTAGATCCTTTTTTGGGAAAAGTCTAGCTATTATAAGGGGTTGCGACTTCGTGTCGTATACTCAGTTATCGTTTGGTGATTGGTTCCAGTACCGGGGTTTTCTCTTCAGCTATTATGCTGCTATCGTTGATTGTTTTATCGGCTCTTGATGCTGCTTATTGAGGCTGCTCTTTGATGCGGCCCTATCGTCATTGATCAGATTGTTATATCCTTTGTTGGGGAAACCTTGGCTTAGTATCCTTTGTTACTTGTTTATTTCCGCTGCTATCCGTTAAATGATATTTGCTACGTGCTATGTGAGATTATTATTATTGTTTATTACATCATAGCATGTCATGTAGTTGCATTAGTAACTTATTGAGATTTATCTCACCCCCTTTCTTTTATCTTTGTTTTCCTTAACCCCCCCAGGAGGAAAGGATTAGGATTTGCGGATCGAGGAGGACGTCGAGAGGTTTGAGATTTTGGGCAGGTTGTTACTGATCGGTTTGCATTATTTAAATGTATAACCTTTTGGGGATAGTTTTACCAACCATGACGTCATTAAGATTTGTAATCTTTTGTATTTTTTTGGTGTAAGCTTGTGGAGCTTATACTAGTAGTATATTGTTGTTGTTAAACTTAGAATTCTAAAACTTTGTTTTAAACCTTTTGGGTATAAAAATGGAAATTTTTATCTTCAGTATTTTGGTAATTGTGTGTTAAGTCGACGTCCAGCTCGTGTACTCCCGGCCCGCGGGGTCGGGGTCGCGACATTCTAGTCCATTCTGCCAAAATTTTCCTTTCAGAGTCACGCGCCTCCGCCCCTTGAGGCCAGACGCGTGCGCCTTCCGCCACCTAGGTGGGATGCGCACGCTTCTGGGGTGTGTCAGTTACAGATTCTGCCCAAGAATCTCTCCCTTGCTCATTATACATGATTTTTCCCAGGAAAGATTTCTTGGAGACTCCGTTTGGCTCCAAAAAAACACACATTTTCAACTATAAAAACCCTTCCAATCCATCATTAGAGGGGACCTTGAACCTTTAATTCCAAAATCTTTCGTTAAGCTTTGACATCACATTCTTTCACAAGTATTCTACACCTTCTCAAAGAGTTGTCTTTGAAGATTACTATAGGTACAATTCTCTTCTACTTTATGTCTTAATATTCGTCTTCTTCTTCTTCTTCTTCTTTTTTCAATCAATGTGCAATCACCCAAAACCACTTGGGACATGACACCAATGGCTCTTTCATTACATTGAATTGGCCTAGGAGTTATCTCCCTACATTCTAAACAACAAAACCCTTTTTAAAACCCCCTTTTTATCATTATAGGAAGAACACATTTATCTTTAAAGTGGATTATGGACAAACAAGACCGACATTTCTCGGGCGAAATGGGTGTTTAAGTACTTCCCATTTCGTAACCTAACCCCCGAACCCTTCATCCCAAAGAATCTCTGTTTTCGTAAATCAAACTTAGGCTCATAAACATTAGGTTTTCTTACGTTCCTCAAAAACGTGGGTGGTGACTCTAAACTCTAAAACACGATTAGACACCCTAGGATAACCCATCGCGCTCTAGCCCAAAGCCGTGGGGGGCTCCCTCCCCGGGGTATCTACAGTATCCATGGTTAACCCAAGAGAAAATTGAATGAGGAGGGGACATCGAGCACTTGAAACGGGATGGACATAACCAGGCTCCCAAATTCAATGTCCACTTCTACCATACCCATGACTGTGCGGCAGTGCTGTCGTAACCTCGGATCACTTGAGTAGAAAGCTGTAAATGTGAACTTTTAAGCCCCAATATGCCCATGATTCGGCCAGGCATTAAGTTAAGTGCTGAGCCACCGTCGACTAGAACCCTTGAAATTGGTCTCCCCCTTGCCTTTACTTTGAGATAGATGGACTCATTGTGATTGGACCTAAATGGTGGAAGGTCCATGTCGGTAAAGGTGATGACATTGCCAAAATATATGTGGCCTATTATAGCAGTAAGGTCTTCAGGAGTTGTGTCGGGAGAGACTGATGTGTCGTCGAGATTGCTGATAACAAGGTCTCGATGCTTCTTTGAAGATGAAATGAGGTCCCAAATTGATATGCTTTCTTGAGTTTTCTTGAGTTACACTAATAAAGGATCTTCGGGAGTGTTGCGAGTCTGCGATCTTGGAGAAGAGGTGCTAGTCGCAGGAGCGATGGGATTGCTTGCTATGACCCATCCGAATCGTGTTAGCATGTTGACGTTCCCGTTTTGATTCTTTTTCCTATTCTCTAAGACTTCCCTCATTACCTCATCATAAGTCACAACATATCAAGAATTATCAATTTCATTCATATATTTGGATCCCACATTCACAATGGGAATTGAATGAGTGGTCTCCCCAAACTCGCCTCACCCCCACTAGGAACTATGAATTCCTTTTTGTTGATGAGATATTGGATGATGTTACGGAGGACAAAGCATTCCTCGGTATGATGGCCACTGTGTTGATGATAGACACACCATTTGTGATGGGCATGGTTGGCGTTGATCATCTTGAGACACTTGAGGAATATTTCCATTTTCTCCTTGGTATTAGGCCTCTCGACTATTTCAGCAAGCTTGTCATTCCACATTCTTGTAAAATCAATAAAGGACTCATTGTCCCTTTGGGTGGTGTTCTCGAGCTCTTTCTTTATCGGGCGGTGAGTGGTGTTGCCTTGGTATTGACTTTTGAAAACAAGCATGGCGGCATCCCAATCAAGACAGACTGTGAGCGGGGGAGTTGCATACCAATCCTTTGCATCCCCCTCGAGAGTAAGAGGGAAACATTGTGCCATCACCTTAAGAGAGACCTTTTTCGGAACCATAGCCTATATGTAAGTTTCGATGTGTGCCATGGGGCAAGAGTTGCCCTTGAACTTGCTGATGTCGGGCATCTTCAACTTGTCGGGGAGAGCAGCCATTGTTCTCATGAGAATGGATGACTGATAAAGGCTTATGTCGGAGCCTTTCCCCAAGTTGAGACCGTTGAAGCTTTGGTCTATGTAAGCCATGATTGAATCAACCATCTTGTGATCCTTGTTCTCGGTGTCTGGCTCCCCCATTTTCTTGGTACGGGCACTAACATAAGGGATTTCAAACAAACCCTTGGTCCACTCGGACTCATCGTTGTCATCCTTGTCTTTACCCTTGGAAAGCTTGTTGAGCTTAGCCTTCATTTGATCCATTTCGGCTTCATGAGCCTCCCTTTGATTGTCAAGATGGGATTTCCAAAGATCATCTTTGCTTTGGGCCTCCTTATTGAGAGTGGAGACTTCCTCTTGGAGAATCTGGACCATAACTGAGAGTTACTCAAGAGACATGGTGTCGTTGCTGTTGGAGTTATCGGCCATTGATGCTGTCGGAGCTGTTGGAGTGATCAATTCACAAACTAGCCGGTTTGCTAAATCTCGGTAGATGCGGTAAGTACCAATCGGACCTAAATTGAAGAAGAGGCCCTTGTCAGTCTTGGGTAGCACTTTTGGTCTATAAAGAGGCTTAGAACACACAGTGGGCACACAACACGAACCACATAAAGAAAAAGATTTTTTTTTTATAAGTCGGAGGGACGGAATCCCTTTTGGGTTTCTAAGAAAAATAATGGAATTGTCACACTAGTATATAGACCTTCTCTCGGTCCCATATACTCTATCGAGTGGCCAAGAAGATATCTCTCTTAAGAAAGGGACAAATCCCATCTTGACTTATCATTCTTCCATACAAGAATCCGATTATGCCAATTGTAGCCTTTATAACCACCTGGTTAAGGGTAGCGTTTGAGTACGTCAAACATAATGTTCATCATGTGGAAGACCATGATAATCTCAGGTCTAAGGATATCAAATGATATAACTATTATGAGGTTTAATTATGACATTTAACCATGACATAAATCTCATAACGGGTCTATCCAGTACCTTGTTCTCCAACAAGTACCGACAAGTTTAATCCATATCCTATGACCATAATCATCATATGATTATCCATTAAACTCATGCTAGCGGTTCATAAGTTCTGGCGACAATGATTATTATAATAAACATGTAAAAGATATAATAATCGGGTTTGTTATCTCTATAACAATAAAGCTATGATGTAACGCATAGGCCTTTCTCAAGGGCCTAGGGAATAATATCCAACAGTTTGTCGTTTAGTGTTTGATATTATCAAATATTAAAACTATTCCACCACGTTTGTGATACCTACATGTGACGGGATTAAACTAAATTAATGTCATAAATTATACATGCGGGGACATATTTTTATTTTCGTCCATAATAACCACTTGTTTCTCTTGGAAACGGCATGTATGATTTGAAAACATTAGTTTAGGGAAATCTCGGCACATGAAAACCGACTTGGTTATGGAGTGTTAAACCCTAACTAGAATTGTGTTGGCTTGTGCTCGGCTAAAGAGAGGCTTAAAGGTCACCCCTGGCATGTAGTCATGAACTACGCCACGGGCTGAGGTTTACCACTTCGAGAGATTCAAGGTCGGGTGGAGCTTGAAACTCTCTAGGACGGGCCTCGACGGGTTTGGGGTTATGAACTTGTGCGACTCGATAGTGAGCAATTGATAAGAATTAGTGCACGTAGTGTGAGGTCCAACAAGTGACAAAATATTTTTTACTTTTTTTTTAACAAAAGAAAAGCAAATAATCTCGTAATTTACAACTCTCAAATCACCCGTGTGACCGATAAAAAGACACAAAAATAAAACAGTCAAATGGTCCAAACCAGTCCTGATGCAGGCAACTGTGCCCACCCCCCATTATCATGCTCTGTTCTAGGAACCTGTTCCTAATCTGGAAAACCACCCTGAAGCGCACGCCTTTGGTATGTATCATGGTATGCGTGCGCATTGCGCAAAGTCTCTGGAAGGCGCCCGCTTCTGGGTAAACCTGTCAGACACTTGGACTCAGGGGATTGCCCTGGTCCTGAACATTTTTTGGTACCCCTGCATAAATTATTAGTGTAGAAAAGAAAGAATAGGAAGGACACATGGGAGGCAGGCGATTCTGGACTCTGATGTGAGACGTGCACGCCTTAGGCCAAGAAGGCCAGAGGCGCACACTTCCCACCATCAGGAACCAGAATGCCCAGAAAATGCAGACTACGAACAAAATGCAAGTTTAACCCTCAAACTTCCCCAGCAGAGTCGCCACTGTAGATACCCCGGGAGGAGCCCACGGCTTGGCTAGAGCGTGTGATGGTTCCTAGGATGTGTATTTTGGTTTTAATTTGTAGAGTCGCCACCTATGTTTTTAACGGAACATGAGAAAAACCTAATATTTAGCCTATGTTTTGATACGAAAACCAAAGATTCTTGTTATGAGGTTCGGGGGTTAGGTTACGAGATGGGAAGTACTGAAACACCCATCTCGCCCAACTAATGTTGGTCTTGCTTGTTCATAGTCTACATAAAAAAAATGTTCTTCCTATTCTTTGATAATGATAAAAGGGGTTTAAAAGAGATGTTTTGAATATGGGGAGATAACTCCTTGACCAACTTCAATGGAATGAAGTGATCTTTGGTGTCATGTCCTAAAATGTTTTGGGTGATTGCACGTTTGATTAAGAAAGTGAGAGAAGAGATGAAGATTAGAGAAGAAAAGAGATGAAAAGAGTGGAGATTACCTAAACTTCAAGAGTCTTCAAGAGTTTCCTTGGAGAAAGTACTCAAAAAAGCCTCAAAGTTCTTGTATAAAAAAGTCCTTATTTTGGTAAAGTTTTCTTGTGTTGAAAAAATTACTTTTGTAATGGTGGAGAAGAGGGGTTTTTATAGGTGTAAAACAGATGTTTTTGGTGCCAAAACGAAGTCACAAAGATAAATTTCCCGAGAAAAATCATGTAAATTGAGCAAGGGAGGGATTCTTGGACAGAATCTGTAACTGACGCCCAGACGCGCGCCCCTCCTGCCTTGATGGCGGGGGGCGTGCGCTTCTGACCCCTAAGGGCGGAGGCGCGCGACTTTGAAATGATTTTTTTGATAGAATGGACTAGAAAGTCAGCACTGTTATTCAGTTTAGTCCCTGGACTTAACAAAGTCAGTCAGAAACTTAACGAAAGTAATAGAAACTAACGAAAAACACATAAAATAGGAAAAAACACAAAATCAAATGTGCAATCTGGGTGAGCGGTCCAAGGCGGGGAGTCTACAATTCCAAAGTTCAATTTTCAACAGCATATTCTTGGCCGGAAGTCACTGAACCCCAAGTTCGTTCCGTTGAACGACGACATCGACAAACTTTAGAGGGACATTCCCCCTAGTAATCAGTCAAAAACCGAATCTGAAACTTCTGTCACCGAGACAAAAGAACAATTAAGTGAAACAGAAACCTTTACCACCGAGGTAGAAGAAGACACTAATATAGGAGATGGAGAACGTCAGGCCATTCGTCAAATGAAGGACTTCTGTCGTCCTAAAATTGATGACGCATCTTCCTGCATTGATTTGCCGGCCGCGGCAAAAGCTTATGAGCTTAAAGGGAAGTACTTTAATTTGCTACCTACTTTCCATGGTTTATCTAATGTGGACCCTTTGAATTTTATCCGTGAATACCTTACTAATGTACAAACATTCCCTATCACTACTAGTATCACGGAAGACCAGGTGAAGTTGCGTTGCTTTCCCCTTGCTCTTAAGGGTGCAGCTAAGACTTGGTTCATAACCTTACCACCTAATAGCATCAACTAATGGGAAAGATGTAACAAGCTTTCTTTCAGAGATTTTATTCGCATCGCTCATTATCAGCATTAAGAAAGAAAATCATAGGTTTTCAACAAGAACCTGGTGAGGCATTCCACAAAGCGTGGGATCGTTTTGAAATGCTATTAGTCCAATTCCCTCACCATCACATTCCCCTTCCCCATTTGAATCAAGCATTTTATGATGGGTTAAGTCATTTGTACCAAAATACTGTTGATAATACTGTAGGAGGGTCAATTGGTGAGAAAACTCCCGAAGAAGCTAGGGACATATTTGAGATGTTAGGTGCAAATTCCCAGTAGAGAGGAGTGAGAGGAAATCAAAAGGGGATTTATGAAATTCAATCGAATGAGAGGGTAGATAAATTAGAAAATGCTCTTATCCAGATGACTAATCAAATTTCTACGTTTACATCTCTAGTTTCACCTCTTATTGCTAATAAAGTTTAAGAAATTTTTGCTACTTGTGGTTTGAATTCTCATGCTACTAACGCTTATCCATCTAGTGCACAATTTCCTGAATTTTCTGAACAGGCACAAGCAGCAAATGGGTTTCAACCAAGGCAACCATACAACAATCCATACTCCAACACATACAATCCAGGGTGGAGGCATCACCCAAATCTCTCATGGAGTAACAATCAACAACTCCACCCTATTCAACCAGAACAACAACCACAGCAGCAAGCACAACCACCACCACAACCTTCTACCGAAACAATGCTAGAGCAGATGAGGTTGGAAATGATGCAAGAAAGGAAGAACCATGAGGCTTCCATCAACAAGCTTGAGACCCAGATGAGTCAAATGGATGAAGTACTATGAACTACCAAACTGGGAACTTCCCTAGCCAATGAGAGCATTCAGCAAAAGCTATCACCACATTGAGGAATGGTAAAGTCATCGGTGAAGAGGTAAGTGTTCCTTCATCTTCTTCTAATAATGATGTTGAGGAAAAGTCTAAAAATGTGGAGGAAGACAGTACTAATGACTTGGGAGACAAACAAACTGAAACATCTCCAACTCCCAAACCATATGTATCGCCCATGCCTTTTCCGGGTAGATATATGAGGCAAAAGATGGAAAAACAATTTTCTGAGATATATGACATGTTCTCTAAAGTAAACATCAATTTACCATTGTTGGATGTCTTTAAAAATATCCCATCCTATGCCAAGTTTTTCAAAGATCTTAATACCCAGAAACCAAGAATGGGAAGAGGTGAGAATGTGATCATGTCTGAGAATGTGAGCGCCATGCTTCAACCACCCCATCTTCCACCAAAACTTAAGGATCCTAGCAGTTTTAATATTACAATCTCTTTGGGGGATTCTAAGTCGGTGAAGGCGATGTTGGATCTAGGTGATAGAATTAATTTGATTCATTTTTCTATATATAAACAATTGGGATAAGGTGAGCTTAAACCTAACACGATGACCCTTTAGTTAGCCGATCACTCGGTCAAACGCCCTTTGGGAGTTGTGGAGGACATTCTTGTCCAAGTAGATAAGCTCAACATCCCAGTTGATTTTGTTGTGATTGACATGGAACAAGGTGTTAGTAAGTGTCGTGAACCACCCATTTTACTTGGGTGTCCTTTCATGGCAACTACTGACACCAACATTAATGTTAAAAATGGGAAATTGACCATGCATGTTCTTGATGAAATGGTAGAAATCTCAGCCTTTGATGTCATGAAAGAACCACAAATTTTTAATGATTCATGTTTTTATGTGGATGATGTTGATGAATGTGTTCATGAGAAGTTATGGAATGAAGTAGAAAATAAAAACTCTGAGTCTGTGTTGATTGGCGGTGAGAAATCTAGGGATAATGTAGATGTTCCTGTAATGGCTATTTCTGATAAGGCCGATGAACACCATCCTGATGATGGTCCGTTTCACCCCCTAGGACACATCAACAAGAAGTTGGCACCATCCATTCTTAATCCCCTCACTCTTGAGTTGAAACCACTTCCCCAAAATTTAAAATATGCATTCTTAGGGGAGGGTGAAACTCTTCCTGTGATAATTGCCTCAGATTTAACCCAAGAACTAGAGGCAAGGTTGATTAAAGTGTTGTGTGAGCAAACGAGTGCTATAGGTTGGACCTTAGCGGACATTAGAGGGATTAGTCCTACCATTTCCCAACACCGTATAAATCTTGAAGAGGATGCCAAACCCTCTAGAGAAAGGCAAAGGAGACCAAATCCCCACATGCAAGAGGTAGTTAGGAAAGAGGTGCTTAAGTTACTTGATGCGGGTATTATTTACCCGGTAGAAGATAGTGAATGGGTTAGTCCTGTTCAATTGGTACCCAAGAAATCGGGTATTACTGTATTCCCAAATGAGAAGAACGAGTTAGTGCCAACTAGGGAAGTCACTGGTCATAAGATGTGTTTAGATTTGAGGAAATTAAATGCGGCTACTAAGAAGGACCACTTCCCTTTACCTTTCATAGACCAAATTCTCGAGCGATTGGCGGGTCATGCCTACTATTGTTTTTTGGATGCTTTCTCGGGATATAATCAAATTCCCATTGCTAAAGAGGACCAATCCAAAACCACCTTCACTTGTCCCTTTGGAACTTTTGCATATAGGAGAATGCCGTTTGGTTTATGCAATGCACCTGCGACTTTTCAAAGGTGCATGCTATCTATTTTCTACGACATGATTGAAAAAGGGAGTGTAGGTATTTATGGATGATTTTTCTGTGTTTGGGGATAGTTTTGACCATTGCCTCAAGAACTTGACTTTTTTGCTTAAACGTTGTTGTGCGACCAACTTAGCCCTGAGTTGGGAAAAGAGTCATTTTCTTGTGAAGCATGGTATTGTGTTGGGTCATATCGTGTCCAGTAGGGGTATAGACGTAGACAAGGCAAAAATTAAAGTGATTTCTAAATTACCTCCTCCAATCTCGGTTAAGGGTGTCCTCAGTTTTCTTGGGCATGCAGGTTTTAATAGGAGATTTATAAAAGATTTCTCAAAAATTTGTAAACCATTGTGTAACTTGCTAGCCAAAGATACTGAGTTCATTTTTGACCAAGAATGTTTGGAGGCCTTTAATGAATTGAAAGAAAAGTTGACTTGTGCTCCTATTTTGTCCAGTCCTGATTGGTCTTTACAATTTGAAATTATGTGTGATGCATCTGACTTTGCCATAGGAGCTGTTTAGGGCAGAGAGTGGATAAATTACCCCATGTCATCCAATATGCAAGTAGAACTCTTAATGATGCACAGTTGAATTACACTGCCACTGAAAAAGAGTTTTTACATGTTGTTTTTGCACTTGAAAAATTTTGTTCATACTTGCTTGGATCAAAGGTGATTATCTATTCTGACCACTCTGCTTTGAAATATTTTTTGAATAAAAAATATGCTAAACCAAGATTGCTTAGGTGGATGTTATTGTTACAAGAATTTGATTTGGAAATAAGAGACAAGAAGGGGACCGAAAACGTAGTTGCAATCATCTCTCTATATTAGAGGATTTTACGTTTATGAATTCCCATGATGAGTTGATCCCAATTAATGAATGCTTTCCTGATGAACAACTGTTTGCGGTTCATGTGCACGAACCATTGTATGCGGATTTTGCCAATTATCTTCTTTCTAACACTTTACCTCTTGGGATTGACTCACATGCTAAGCGTAAATTTCTCTCTGATGTGAAGCACTATATTTGGGATGATCCTTACTTGTTTAAAATTTTCCCAGATAAAACAGTGAAAAGGTGTGTGCCGGAGCACGAACAAAAAAGTGTTTTAGATTTTTGTCATGAATTACAGTGTGGTGGGCATTTTAGTGGTCAAAAGACCACCCGAAAGGTCCTTCGGTCTGGACTTTATTGGCCTAATTTGTTCAAAGATGCTCACCAGTACTGTGCGCAATGTGATAGATGTAAAAGGACGGGAGGGATCACCAAGAAGGATGAAATGTCCCTAATAAATAATTTAGTTGTTGACATTTTTGATGTTTGGGGTATTGACTTCATGGGACCCTTTCCTCCATCCCTAGGCTATATTTGTTGGGTTTTGATGCATCATGCGCAGGGGAATAAACATAAGATCAAACACCCATGAGCCCGGATCCGTGCATGTTAATTAAATTAAATACAAGATGAAAGAAACATACCCTTGAAGAACGAATCCATGAACACAGACTTTAGGTGTTGAAAAGCGAACACCCTTTACTGGTATCCACACGTCAAACGGACTCAAGAACACCTTCTTGATTGATTTCTAGATCCAAGGCTTGGTGAAGAAATAATTTCTTCATTGGAATTATTTTGCTCCATTGATTATTGTAGTTTGATGATTCCAAATCTCAAACTAAATAATCCTACCTCTCTATGTTTTATATTGTTTCTAAAACAATGTGTTATGATTTATAAAATCAACATTCAAGGATGTCAAACCCGGCTGCATATATTAATATGAGGGTTTGACCTAATTCCATTTGGGATCGGGATTCCTTGTCACACAAAAAATCTGAACAAACTGTTCTGCCGGACAAACCATCCGTACGGATCAGTTTGGAGGCTCCCAAACCATCCGTATGGATCCTCCAATAGGATCCAGTTTTTCCTCATTTTCTGTGCCATAATCGATCCGTTCTGCATCTGTGACCCAATAGGATTATACTAAGTTGGCAACGAGTCCGAACCATTCAGAACCCGTAAGTCATATACAGACTGTAGCAAGCCATTATGACTATCCAATTAGTATAACTTTGAAAGTCCAAAGTTACCTTATAGAACATATCACAATCCCTTTTGTCACGCGATATCATATTGGACGTAAGTCATGGTCCACGTAAACTTATGTTGTCCAATGTTTTCTCGATTCCGAGTAGATTGATATGAGAAAATGACATTGAACACATCAATTCATTTGGGTATGGCCATACACTATCATCAATCTCACTAATCTAGTGGCCAAGCAGATATCTCTCTTGAGAGAGGGACAAATCCCATCTTGACTTATCATTCTTCCCTACAAGAATCCGATTATGCCAATCGTAGCCTTTATAACCACCCGGTTAAGGGTAGTATTTGAGTATGTCAAACATAATGTTCATTATGTGGAAGACCATGATAATCTCAGGTCTAAGGATATCAAATGATATAACTATTATGAGATTTAATTATGACATTTTACCATGACATAAATCTCATAACGGGTCTATCCAGTACCTTGTTCTCCAACAAGTACCGACAAGTTTAATCCATATCCTATGACCATAATCATCATATGATTATCCATTAAACTCATGCTAGCGCTTCATAAGTGCTAGCGACAATGATTATTATAATAAACATGCAAAAGATATAATAATCGGGTTTGTTATCTCTATAACAATGAAGCTATGATGTAACGCATAGGCCTTTCTCAAGGGCCTAGGGAATAATATCCAACAGTTTGTCGTTTAATGTTTGATCCTATCAAATATTCAAACTATTCCACCACGTTTTTGATACCTACATGTGACGGGATTAAACTAAATTAATGTCATAAAGTATACATGCGGGGACAGATTTTTATTTTCGTCCATAATAACCACTTGTTTCCCTTGGAAACGGCATGTATGATTTGAAAACATTAGTTTAGGGAAATCTCGGCACATGAAAACCGACTTGGTCACGGAGTGTTAGACCCTAACTAGAATTGTGTTGGCTTGTGCTCGGCTAAAGAGAGGCTTAAAGGTCACCCCTGGCATGTAGTCATGAACTACGCCATGGGCTGAGGTTTACCGCTTCGAGAGATTCAAGGTCGGGTGGAGCTTGAAACTCTCTAGGACGGGCCTTGACGGGTTTGGGGTTATGAACTTGTGCGACTCAATAGTGAGCAATTGATAAGAATTAGTGCACGTAGTGAGAGGTCCAACAAGTGACAAAATATTTTTTACTTTTTTTTTAACAAAAGAAAAGCAAATAATCTTTATTTTACAACTCTCGAATCACCCGTGTGACCGATAAAAAGACACAAAATAAAACAGTCAAATGGTCCAAACTAGTCCTGAAGCAGGCAACTGTGCCCACCCCCCCATTATCCTGCTCTGTTCTGGGAACCTGTTCCTAATCTGGAAAACCACCCAGAAGCGCACGCCTTTGGTATGTATCATAGGATGCGTGCGCATTGCGCAAAGTCTCTGGAAGGCACCCGCTTCTGGGTCAACCTGTCAGATACTTGGACTCAGGGGATTGCCCTGGTCCTGAACATTTTTTGGTACCCCTGCAGAAATTATTAGTGTAGAAAAGAAAGAATAGGAAGGACACATGGGAGGCGGGCGATTCTGGACTCTGATGTGAGACGCGCACGCCTTAGGCCAAGAAGGCCAGAGGCGCACGCTTCCCACCATCAGGAACCAGAATGCCCAAAAAATGCAGACTACGAACAAAATGCAAGCTTAACCCTCAAACTTCCCCAGCGGAGTCGCCACTGTAGATACCCCGGGAGGAGCCCACGGATTGGCTAGAGCGTGTGATGGTTCCAACAATATGTACATACTTGTCGCTGTGGATTATGTTTCTAAATGGGTGGAAGCCATTCCTACCTGAACTAACGATGCTAATGTTGTTTACAAGTTTGTGCGTGAAACTCTCTTTTGCAGGTTTGGGATGCCAAGAGCCATTATCAGTGATCAAGGTAAACACTTCACCAATCGATTGTTCAACAAGTTGCTCAAAAGATATGGGGTTGTACACATGCTAGCCACACCATACCATCCACAAACCTCTGGGCAAGTGGAAGTGAGTAATAGAAAAATCAAGGTGGTACTTGATAAAACGGTGAGACCAAACCGTAAAGATTGGGCAGAGAAACTATGTGATGCTTTGTGGGCTTATCGAACTGCATATAAAACTCCCATTGGAGTGAGCCCATACGGGTTGGTGTTCGGGAAGTCGTGCCATCTTCCAATGAAATTTGAGCATAAAGCCTTTCGTGCCATCAAGGAAATCAACATGGAGTTAGCATTGGCAGGCGAGCAGAGGTTGTTAGCTCTTGATGAATTGGAAGAATTGAGATTGGATGCCTATGAGAGTTCTAAAAGTTACAAGGAGAAGAGCAAATGGTATCATGATAAACAAATCAAGCAAAAATCCATTAGGCCGGGTATGAAGAGGTGATCCACCTCATTGCTCTAGAACCCCTTGATTGAAGAAGCATCAAGTCAAGCTTAACGACTTAAAACAAAGCGCTTGTTGGGAGGCAACCCAATTAGGTATCATTTATAGATTTATGCTTTTCGTTTCAGTTCACCATCATTTGTTAATTTGGAGCATGCTCATTTATACACTATGAGAACATAGCGTGTTCTAAGTTTGGGGGTATTGGTATTAAAAAAAAAAAAAAAATTGTCTTTTAATTCTGAGTCGTTTCGAACTACGGTGACCTGAGCCCTTTATAGCGTGCTCACTCATTATAAAGGGAACGCAGGCATCGAAAGCACGGTCAAAAAGTTTGTCACGCCTTGTGTGTGGGTCACCCTTCACGGTCTCTTCAAGTTTGTGGGTTTATAGGGGAGTGTAAATAGTTGTCACCCTCCAAAAAGATTTTCATTTTTTTAGAGATATTATGCTTATGGTATTTATTTTGGTGATGTGAAGATATAGTTGAGCCAACCAACCGTGCACGGAAGAGAAGGCGGAGGCAAAACGAGCAAGAAATCAAAAATAAAAAGTGCTGGCAGAAGATATTGGGCGACCGCACAAAGGTGGTGGGCGACCGCCCAAAATCTGGTCAAATGGCCCTAATTCAAACCTGGACCATTGGGTGACCGCACACTATATTTTTGGGCGGCTACACAGCAGCCTGGGATAAGGGGCAGAATCTGTCAAAAAGTTCTTGATAACGGGATTTCCCCCAAATTTTTGAACCCTAGCCATTCTCTCATCACTTTCTCTCTACAAGAAACGCCCCAAACACACACTCTCTCTCTAAAAATCCCCCACCCAAACACCAAATCCTACCATTATAACCCACCAAATCATCATCCTCACCACATTTACCCCCATCAAATCCATGTTCTTCAACCTAGAACACAATTAAATCCGACGATTTGGGGAGATTGGGCAAAGAGAAGAAGAAGAAGGAGGAATTCGAAGCTTTGTGCAAAATTGGTGTGGATATTAAGCTTATCATAGAAGGAAGAAGTGTTCACAAGGTCAAAGGCTTTCTCACGAGTCGACCCCCTCAACTTCGGCGATAAATTCCAGCCAACTCCGGCGAATTCTCCAGCGATTTTTCGGTAAAGTAAGAACCAATTTTTTTCAGAATCATATACTTGTTGTTAGTGAGATAATTCTGCCACATAGATCAACTCGAGGTGTTCATCATGAACCCATTCCCAATGAATTGCTTGAGCCCCCATTCGATAGATCACGATTTGTTGCTCCTGAGGTTGAGAGATTTGTTTGGACTTTGACCATAGGCAGTTTAACGTAGAAAGAGAATTTCAATTTAAGGAGATGGGTTTGGATGATATCTTTGAACATTATAATTGGAAAAGGCTTGCGGGTGACCCATCTAGCAATGGAGTGAGTTTCTTTGTGAAGGAGTTCTATGCTAATGCCACGATGCGGGGTAGTCATGAGTTTTCGTGGGTAAGAAGGGTTAAAATCCCATATCATGCAGACGAGATAAATCGATTCTATTCCACCCTTTGTACTACTCATGTATCAGAATGCAAATATACTAGGCTAGTATATGAGATGAAGCTAAATGTCAAGAACAATCTGTACTTGCTTGCCCCAACGTTCGGGGAAATTAACCCGGATACGATGAAGAGTGGGATTGTGATGAAAGCCCACAATTTAGACTTGAGGATGCGTGCATTACATAGGTTCATATGTGAGAGGATACTTCCAAGTTCACATTATAATGATGTTCACTGGAGAAGGGCGGCTTTGATGCATGTGGTTTTGCAAGGTGAGCGGATCAACACGGGATTGATAATTCAAAATGAGATTCATCACACCCTAAAGAACATGGGGAGCTCCAACTTCAATTATCCCCTTATGATAACAATATTTATTAGGCGGACAGGGGTGGAGATGAATCAAATAGCAAGGGGTTTGACATCGGGCACCCTTATCAACATAGACTCCCTGACTAGAGGCTACACCACACAGCTTGGAGAGGGGACATCTAGCGGATCACAGAATGAGGAAGCACAGTGGGATTTGCACCCATATGAGGCCACACTCTACTTGGGAGGGGTGATTGAGGACCTTCAGGAGGATATTCAGGGGTTACGACTTGAATTTGGAGAGATAAGGCAGTGGAGAGGGAGGCAGGTGTTGGCATCCGGGAAGATCCTCGCTCGGCTTTTTGATTTAAGAGTCGCCACCATGTTGTTAAATGGAAAACATACAATGAGATTCTTGAGTTTGGGGGTTAAGTTATGGATTGGGAAGAGGAAAAACGGGATTAGAGTGAGAGAGGCTGATTAGAGAGTGATTGGTTGTGTAGGAGGTGATTAGGGACCATTAGGAGAGTCTAGGATTGATAGACTCTTTATTTATATGTTTAGATTACTTAGGGACTAAGTATGCAGGTGGAGAGGTTTAATTAGGTAAGGAAATCAGCGAGAAATCATCTAGGTAGTCTCCTATTAGATATTCCCTGAATTAGGAGAGTGCTGGCCAAGAAAGAGATCAGGACGGAGAAAGAAAGTGGATTAAGCCTGAAACAGTAAGAGATGTCTCGTACGAGACATCAAATGTCTCGTACAAGATATCCAGTACAAAAGTACTTTTTTGTTCTTCTGTCAGTTTCATTTGCTCATTTTAGCCCTTGACTAACGGAGTCAGTTAGAAACTTAACAAAACATGATGAAACTAATGATTTTTCATCCAAACACGAAGGCAAGACACAAGAGTAGTGTAATCATAAATGTGAGTTCAAAATAGGTGTCTACAGAGCCCCTCGGTGACGATACTTATGGAAGAAGTAATGTCGTCGATAGAAAAGAGACCATTTAGAACTTTGGGTATGGTTGTGCTAGAAAGCTGCCTACGTATCCTCTAGAAAGGAATCAGACCAAACGTAGTTCGACTCCAAAAACATGCAAAAACAGTCGTTTAAGGTATTTTGAAAATCGTTTTTGAAAGCAATGCAACAGTAAGTAAAGTTTAGAGTTTAGAGAGTAACCCATACTGAGGAATCAATGTCCTTGACCCAATTCTGAATATAACCTTTGTTGTAGATGTCGCGGTTGACGGTGTTGATGGTGCAGACTGTGCTGCAGACTGTGTTGAAGTTGTTGGGGAATATCCTCGATCAATCAGTTCATGGAGCTGATTGAAAGTACTGGATATTATCCTCGATCAATGGCCGAAGCTGATTGAAAGTACTGGATCCCTAGATGTCCTCGATCAATGGCCGTAGCTGATTGAAAGTAATGGACATATCCTCGATCAATGCTTCTTGCATTGAAAGTACTGGATAGTTTGATGCCGATCCTGGACTTTGTAAATATCCTTGATCAAATGGCTGGAGCTGATTTGAAAGTTCTGGACATTATCCTCGATCAATGGTCGTTGCTGATTGAAAGTACTAGATAATTTGATGTAGATTTCTGAATATCCTCGATCAATCAGTTCATGGAGCTGATTGAAAGTACTTTACATTATCCTCGATCAATGGCCGAAGCTTATTGAAACTACTAGATGCAGAATCTCTTGATTTGATGTAGATTTATAGAATATCCTCGATCAATGGCCGAAGCTGATTGAAAGTACTGGACGAAATGTTGATGCTGGTTCCGGACTTTTCTGAAGTTGATGCTGAGTGTTCAGAATATCCTCGATCAATGGTGCAATCCCATGAAAGTACTGGACATTATCCTCGATCAATGCTCCTTGCATTGAAAGTACTAGATGCTGAATTTTTATTACTAAATTCTCTGTCTTTAAGTGATCTCATGCGAGATATGTTGTAGGAGCCATTTTTTTTTTTTTTGGGGGGGGGGGTTTTGGCGCACTTTGCCATTTCTGTTTTGTCTTGTAGATGTGATTTGTGTGAAATCTCTGGGGTATCATCTGATCGTTGTTGATTTTATTTTTTAGCATGGATTGGTTTATGTGTACCTGTTTATACAATAAGTAGAACCTATTCTATCAAGCAATTTAGCTTTGATTTTAGTTTGTGATTGGACTCATGCGGTGGTGACAAATTTATGTGCATGTCTGGTTGGTCAACCTTGGTGTAAGTAGTGTGAATAGCATGGATTCATGATGGGATGTTTATTAGTGATGAACTATATATGTTGATTTGTGTGTGTGTGTGGGGACCTGTGTTTGACTAGTTGGGACCTAATCAGGTTTTCTGCAGAGATGACGTGCTACGGAGTTACTTTGATGGTTGTCTCGTGTGAGACTCGTTTGTCTTGTGCAAGATGATCCATCCAGATCGTTCCTTTAGTCATGTCATGTCAAGGGAGACAACTATTTGTCTGATAACTAATGATATTGATCAATGTGCAAGCTCTTAGTAGGATAGGCGTACTTTGTTGATAACTCTAGAGTTCCATGTCCGAAAGTCTCCAGTGAAGGTGATGAGAGACGTGTTCGATTCCCTTAAGTTTATCTTATGTGTGGTCTAAGTCAAGCCCCAAGAATCTTGTATGTTGTAGATGACTTCGTGAACAGGCTTATGAGGCTGTTTTGGCTTGAATAGGAATGCTCTTCCGCTTGTTGAATTTGAAGGAGGTTAAAGAAGAAATGATTTGAAAAATGTTCTCCCTATATTTTTTTTTGTGATTGTTTGCATCCGAGAAGAGATCCTCGCTCACCTTTTTGATTTGAGAGTCACCACCATGTTGTTGAACGGAACATGAACCGTGAGATTCTTGAGTTCGGGGGTTAAGTTACGGATTGAGAAGGTCAAGGAGCACCCATCCACCCAATCTAGGATTGGTCTTGCTTAGGTGTTTTTTAATCAAATATAGAACAAGTAACTAAAACAAGTAAAGCCAATAATTAATTTCTTAATTATTAGAATGTCAGATCATGTGCTTCGAGACCATCTCCATGGATTAGAGAGGCTTTAGGCTGATCCTTTTGATGTGATTACACTACTCTAAATCAAAGAATGAGATGAGAAGTAGAGATTAAAAGCGTAGGAGTTACCTAAAGCGTTCTTGAGATTCCAATTGATAGCCTTGACTAAGGCCTTGAAGAACCAAGTGTTTTGTGATGTTTGTGTCTTGAAAAGATGAGGTTTTTATGGTGTTTTGGTGTGAGGGAGGAGTAAAAACGGGATTCTTTGGAGAGAGGCTGATTTCAAAGTTGTTAACCTCTTTTTGTGGTAAAGGAACTCTATTTTATAAGTATTGGATTACTTAGGGACCAAGTCTAGGAGTCCTAAGTTTGGTAGGTGATAAAGTCCTTATTTGGAGAGGTTAAAGGAGGTAGGCAATCAGTAGGAAACATCTAGGAAGTCTCCTAATTCAATGCTTCCCGGATTAGGAGAGTGTTGGCCAAGAAAGAGATAAGGATGGAGAAGGAAAGTGATTCTGACTCGCAGACGGAGGAGATGTCTTGTACGAGACGTTGATGTCTCGTATGAGATATCAGTACAAAAGTACAGTTTTGCCCTTATCTAAATTTCTGTTATTCAGGTTTAGCCCCTAACTAACGGAGTCATTCAGAAACTTAACAAAACATGTCAAAACTAATGAGTTTTCATCAAAACATAAAGGCGAGACACAAGAGTAGTGTAATCATAAATTTGAGTTCAAAATGGGGTGTCTACAGAGCCCCTCGGCGACGATACTTATGGAAGAAGTAACGTCGTCGATAGAAAGACACCATTTAGAACTTTGGGTGTGGTCGTGCTAGAAAGCTGCCTACGTATCCTCCGGAAAGGAATCAGACCAAACGTAGTTCGACTCCAAAAACACGCAAAAACGATCGTTTGAGGTATTTTGAAAATCGTTTTGAAAGCAATACTGTGGTAAGTAAAGTTTAGAGTTTAGAGAGTAACCCATACTGAGGAATCAATGTCCTTGACCCAATTCTAAATATACCCTTTTGTTGTTGATGTCGCAGTTGACAGTGTTGATGGTGCAGACTGTGTTACAGACTGTATTGACGTTGTTGGGGAATATCCTCGATCAATCAGTTCATGGAGCTGATTGAAAGTACATCATATTATCCTCGATCAATGGCCAAAGCTGATTGAAAGTACTGGATCCCTAGATATCCTCGATCAATGGCCACAGCTGATTGAAAGTACTGAACATGTCCTCGATCAATGCAACATTGAAAGTACTAGATGATTTGATATAGATTTCTAAATATACTCGATCAATCAGTTCATGGAGCTGATTGAAAGTACTGGACATTATATTCGATTAATGGCCACAGCTGATTGAAAGTACTGGATACAGAATCTCTTGATTTGATGTAGATTGTAGACTTCTGAATATCCTTGATCAATGGCCGAAGCTGATTGAAAGTACTAGACATTATCCTCGATCAATGCTCTTACTGTAAGTACCCCAATCTGAAATTGACCAACTTAGAGGAACTCTTAGCACCATTCAGGGATAAACTGATAGGCTGGGACCTCACTAGGATAAACTGAAAATTCCAGGACTACTCTGGAATTAAAATTGGAAAAATCCAGAAGCTCGCCATCCTGATCCGTACAGATGGTTTGGACGCGGGAGGGTCCTAGCCGTATGGGTGGTTTAGGCACCCTCAGTCCCTATAAATTGAGGCCCTTGCTGATCATTTCAGGGGGGGGGAAACATAGTTTTATAGGTGAAACTCTGCAGAAATACAATCTGAGTGAAACACCACCAAATACTTGAGTGAAAAGAGTGGAAGATGGGCCATAACCACCATAGGTGAAGCCTTCTTCTCCCCATCTTCTCTCCATCTCAAACTCTTTTGGTCTTGTTCATGTTATTTATTTACTTACATTTCAAGCCTTTCCCTTGTCAAGCACCTTTATATTACAAGTCTTGTCCTTTCAAGCACCTTATATTCTTGTTATATGTATCTTGGAACCAAATCATGAGATGATTCAAGGTGCCTTCACATCTATATATGTGATAAAAGGTTAAAACCTAAAGAAGATCATGATTTGTTAATTTCTTGTCTTTAAATATCTTGATGATCCATTTTTAAGGTGAAAGCATGTATCTTTATGTCAATATTGTTCATATTTGGCCATGATGATCATGTTGGCTGATAAAGTTCCAATCTTTATCATCCCAACATTGATTTAGCACAAAATCCCACATTTGGGTCATAAAGATTCAATCTTTATGTCATTTTGTTGTCCCTAAAGGTTTAATCTTGATGAAGACCTCATTTTGATGGTAAAGTTTGCATCTTTACTCATCAAAATGGCCATTTTCTGGAATGATTGCCCAATCACACCCAAGTCCATGTATTTGGGGTCCATTTAGTTATTAATGAGCATAGGAATGATGTCAATCAAAGTTTGTTTGTTAAAATGCAAACTGAAAAATAAACAGTTCAGTCTAGTTTCAGCAGAATGCTCTATTTCTGTCTGAAACTGGACATTTTCTGGACAAACTGTAAAATCCTCGGGAAGACCTTGCATAGACGTACAGCTTGTTTGGGTCAGAGGGATGATTTTTCTTTTCTACCTTGTTTTTTCAAGATCTGTACAAATGAACCCATTTTGTTCTGTTAAAACCGATAACCAGTTAACTTTGCAGTTTTTTCGTTAAATACACACACACACACATGCACTTTTCGTTAACAAACACAAGGGAGACTCGGCTTTGTCCAAGGCGGCTTGGGTGATGTAAAACTCTTCCCAAGCCGTAACCTGACCTCCGAACTCATAAATCTCTAACCATTTTCATTTCTTGGGTTAAAAGTTAACAAATGTGGTGACTCCGTTAAGTTTGTGAAGTTACACGTGTTTGGCTTTTCTTCCTTGAACGAACCCGTTTTGCCCCGTGGGGGGGGATCCTCACAGTTGCGACTCTGCTGGGGAAAAAAGTGTTTGCAACTTCTTTTTAGAAGCTTTGAAGGCACTTTTGTGTGGGTCAAACTCCCGTCCCCGTTTTGTTGACTTTGTGCATATTTTGTGTGTATTTTACGTTTCTGTTTTGATTTCTGGGAGTGAAACTGTTATGGAAATAGAATAAACTAGGGCTTGATGATCAGAAGTTGAAAATTTGCAAAAAATAATGGATATCCATCCCTAGCCGTACGGCTGGTTTTGCCGGGCCCACAGAATGCTTCAAGTTAACAATTTTGTGCAGGGCATAAGCATTCTGATGGACCCCTTGCTTCTTCTTGTCCAGATTCCAATTTACAGCCTCTACTTGTGCACATTTACCTCCCTTTTCTTAGCCAAAAATAGATTTTCAAAGCTTGGTAATGCACAAATCTTTTGGACATAAAATTGGGTTTTCAAAGCCTCATTGAGCCTTACCCCTTTTTATAAAAGTTTCGGTTTCTCAAAATTTTTTGTTGTGCACAACCTTTTTGTACAAATGATATTCAAAAGATTGTTGTTCTTCTTGTAAAATTTTGGTTTCAAAAACCTTTGGTTGTGCACAACCTTTTCCATATACAAAATTTTGACTCTCGCTTGTTCATATCTTTGCTTGATTACTTGGGCAAATTACTTGTTTAAATTGTTTGTCCATGTCTTGTATATACTCTTGTTCATGATCATGATATTAAAACGCATTGAAAATTTCTATTTTGACTCAAAAGGGAACATAGAAGGCTTCACACAACACGCACTCGACCTTGTGCACGTTCAAAAAACACTTTAAACCCGGGATGGATGCCACGATGCAGCTTGATTGGTGCTCTTGTGCCCTTCTCGCGCGCACGGGTCCATTCCACCTCCCATTCCGAGCCGAGTCAACCACACATGTCCGTGACACACAAATACCGTGACCTTGGTTGGTTTTTGGTCTAGCTCACATCATCACGTCCCTAATACGTGTCCAAACACTAATTATGGCCAAGTTAACGCCCGAGTCATGACTCCTTATGAAAGCAAGTGTGACCAAGGTCATCTTTGACCCGATCCTTGACTTATGCGTTAATTCCAACCATAATTAACCGAAGTCATGTATTAAGGATACGTTGACACCGCGTCATTAAGCTCTAATGCTTTACCCATCCTAATCATCTTTGAGCCCAAGGCTAAGGTCTGAGATCCCTCATTAAAATGAGGTCATGCCGGAATTTTGTTAAGGCGTTAAGTCAATTTTAAACTTAACCGGGGATTAGCTATGATAAGAATGGCCCACGCGTTGGAACTTTTATGACGCACTAGACCCTAGGTTTGGCTCTTTCGGTCGGTGGAATCTGCGTGCACTATAGGACCCTCGCTCAGGATACTCCATCCTTGGGAGTGTGCAATACAGGTGAAAAACGAGGGGTCTATAGATGTAGTGATGGCCTCCACTGATCCAGGATCTAGAATAGTTGCAAAAAAGAAGAGGAATCTTTTCCAACCATCTAGGAATAAGAAAGCATTTTGAGAAAACTCAATGAAAGCATGTCTTTAAGTTGTGATCTAACGTTTGCTCATGTGAAAGATCCCTCATAAAAATGTTTTTCCTAAAAAAAAAGAGAAATGAAATTGACAAATTCCCCAAAATGCATGGCTCGGGTCTTTCCCCCAAAACTCTTACCCTTTGAGTCAAATCGGTCTTCCCCCCGAGTCAAATCTCCTTGTGTCAAAACTCTTTTTCTTACTCAAAAGCATGGCTTTTTTCTGAGAATCTCATCAAAGTACCCTTATGGTTTGCCCGCCCTTTTGTGTGATAGGAAGCAATGGAAGCTAAATCCGTCGCAGCAGAACCTGATATAAGATTGAACGCTCAATCTCGATTGGAGGGACGAGTAAAGCTTTTGGAAAGAACGGTTAGTACAATGGGAGAACGGATTCAGGGATTGGAAGCTAGCCGCGATGAGGTAGTCAACATGGTCCAACAGTTTCGAGAAGAGGTCAAAGATATCCTTCACGAAAAGGTTGAGGAGGTATGGGAAAAAGGTGGCAGGAAGTTAAGAGGCGACCTCGAGAAGAGGTGTGATCGCCGGTATGAGATCATGCACAGCCGAGCAGAGCTAACCGATGAAATGGAGAGACATAACTCGAGGCATGCCCAAGAATGCCTCCACGAGATTGTAAAATCCATTGAGGAAATCAAGAGATCCTTCCGAAGATTGTCACCTCCACCAAGGAGTACCCCCGATGACTCAAACCAAGGCGGGCAAGGGCCCCGCGAGCAACCCCAAGTGTTAGGATTCATTGTTAGCACACCCACCTTAATTTGATTGATCTATGCCACGTGTCTTTTTATGGACTTTAGGACCGCATGTAATGAAGTTCTACATCAATTTTTAGATAAGTCCATTTCTAGATTTTTGATTGTCTAGGCTGAGTATAGTTCGGTTTTATACCTTAGCGGTTTAGTGCTTCAAGCCGTCATCTTGAGACCGCCAGCATGGAGTCTTTCAGTTTTCATCAAACTGCAGTCTGCATGTTTGATGAAACCGCCCATCAAGATCATCCTTCAAACCACTCCTATGCTTGGTGAAACCGCAGAGCAGTTATTGAAGAATTAAAGATATGTCATTTATTCCTTAGACAAACATTCCCTTTTTAACTGTAAAAGGATGTTGTTATGTCATGTCAAAATAACTCTAAGTTAACTTGGAGTTTCTACAAGGAATGTCAGTTTGTCTATCAGTTTGAATTGTTTACCGTTAGTCCTTTCTGCAACAAAGGACAAATGTCAGGTAGTGGTGCAACAACTACTTAGGACTACGAGACAAAACCAAGGACGAAAATGACAGCTCAACCAATTGGATTTCGACAGCACTGTACCCTTCAGATTTGATTCAAATCTTTACCCAACGGTCACAAGGGTGCTCTGCCTATAAATAGCCTCCATTATTCAACAATGAAGGTTGCTGAGCTTCAAGAGATTCATTCCCAAGTGTTCAAGTTTGCTTTGAAGATTCAAACCCAGATATTCATATCTTCAAACCATCTCCTTAGCAAACCCAGTTTTCTTCATCAAAGCTTCAAGTCTAACAACCTTTCATATTCAGCCTTTACACCAAAAGACTTTCATTTGCTCAACCATCATTTAGATACTTAGAGCATTTGATTTCTTTTCACACACACACCCGATTTATATGATCACATAGATTATATACTTCGAAAACACCGGTTGTTATTATAGCTTAGATTAGACTTATTGTTTAGAGTTTAGATTCATCTTGTAAAACCTCCTCTAAATTTATACAAGTCTAGTAGTTATTAGAAAATCCTAGACTAACCATCTAGGTAGAGGACGTAGTTCATTTAAGAACGAACCTCTTCAATTTGTGTGTTTGATCTTTATTTTCTGTCTTGGTATTTATCTTTCTTGTTTGTGGTCTTCAACTTGTCTCCATATACGAAATGACTTGAAAGATGAATTGTGTTTTCCTTTGAACTTTAAGTTTAACTATTCAGTTGCATCATAGTGTTTTCTCAAACTGAGTCAAACCTCCCAATTCTTTAACTAACCTATTTGGCCAAACCGCAAACTCCGCTGTGCATTTTATCAGTTCGGTTCTTGTGCTTTGAACCGCAGTTGGCCAAACTGATAAGTACTCGGTTGATTTTAAGGGTATTTTTGAAAAAGTTTTGGACCTCTATTCACCCCCCCCTCTAGCGGTTCTATACCCTTGTTGCCCTCTGGGACCAACAAGTGGTATCAGAGCATATCTACCAAACTTGTTTTTACAAGATTAACCGCTTGGGTGCTGATCCAATGGCAAACACAAACACTCATATGATACAAACATCCAATTCGAATCACTTACCGATTCTGGATGAAGATAGTTTTATCTTTTGGAAAGATAGGATGATGAAACACATGATTTCATGTGATCATAGACTGTGGACTGCGGTTACTGATGGACCATATGTTTCTATGAAAGCTAACCCACGTGCAGGAACCGCAGGAGAAGAAGCTGAAGTTAAGAAGTTAGAAAGTGAATGGACTGATGCAGACCGCATCAATATGGATTTTGATGGAAGAGCTATGTCCATGCTAGTGTCAGCTATTGACTTGAGGACTCATTCTAAGGTGCTTCACTGCACAACTGCAAAGGCTACCTGGGATGCTATAGTTGACTTTCTGGAAGGAGATTCAGATACCAAAAAGAACCGCCTCTATCAACAGAGAAGACTCTTTAACTATTTTGTTAAAGATCCTAAGGAGTCTCTTAGACAATGCTATGAGAGGTTTATTGATATTGTTAATGTGTGTTTTTCTCTTGGACATGTCTATTCTAATATAGATTTGAACATGAGATTCATGCAAGCACTTGGTAGCAAATGGCTGATCAAAACTACTAACATTGAAGACAACAAGGACTTGGAAGCTCTTGATCTTCGACACTTGTATGCCATGCTGAAGGTTTTTGAATTCAAGCTTGAAGAGGTCCATGAAACCGAAAGCAGATTTAAAACACTCTCTCTAGCTGCATTCAACAATACCTCATCTCCTATCTACAATCCAGACCATCATCAAACCGCTCCTCACCTCCACTTGCAAACCGCTCCTCCTGACCAAAATGCTCCTAGATTCAATCCTCAAACCGCACCTCCTGAGTATTACCAGCAGTCTCACCAATCCTATCCTCAATCACATTAACCATATCCTCAACCTTATCAATCTTATCAGCAGTCTCATCAACCTTACACTCCTCCTCAAAGTTCTTATGCTCAGAGTGTAGGATCACAATCCTCAAGTTCTACTCAAGTTGATTTTGATGAAATGGATGATGAAGAATTTACTTTGTATGTGAAGAAATACACCAAGTTCAGGAAAAACAATAGATCTCAATTTCGATCCAAAGGCCCAGCAAAGTTTGTCCCTCCAACCAGATTCAACAAAACTGCAGATCCCAAGACAAGGGATGACTTGGTCTATTATAACTGTAGACAGCCAGGTCATTTTGCTTCAAGTTGTCCCAAACCGCGTTATGAAGCCGAGCCAGCAAAGAAACCATTCAACAAGAAGTTCGTGAAAAGAAAAGGAATGGTAGCTGACCAAGGAGATCAACCGCTGACATGGATGGGTTCAGACTCAGATGAAAGTGATGATGAAGAAACTGCTAATCTCTGCCTCATGGGATTTGAAGAAAGAATTGAAATTGACGAAAGCCTTCCACTGCCAAATCAACAAATGAAGTCAGTTTCACCTAAGACTCCTGAGGCTAGATTAAGCAAAACTCCTACAACACCAAACTACACTCCTGAGGTTCAAGCAGACCAAAGTCATGATGACCAGGTACTAGAACGTGCTAATATTATATGTCAACAACACACTGTGCTTAAAAAGGCATATAAACTAATGGCTGCGGAACTTGAAGAATCCCAACGTGTATGTAAAACCCACAAGGAGGAAATTGAAAACCTCAAGCTCCAAATTGCTGGGATATCTACTATTGTGGATGAAAACCGCTACCTGAAGGACAGAACCGAGGTACTTCTCACCCAAATCCATGAGCTTACCGTACAAAGGGATGACCTTCAAAAAGTGACCGATGTATGGACTAAGTCTGGTGTCACCGTGGAACAAATCCTAAATTCACAAATTCCTACTTCGGATAAAAGTGGATTGGGGTTTAAAACCGATTATGGGTGTAAGTGTACTTGTCTCTGTGCCGAAGGTGGTGTGAAACCTACTGAACAAACCAAAGAAATTCCTAAGGTTAATCATGCCGGTAAAAAGGGCTCAAAACAAGAAATTAAAAGGCAAAATTATTTCTTTGAGTATCCTAAAAACCAGACTGGGAGAGATTCAAAGTGGAAAGAGAAATCCATAGCGGCTGAGGCAACCAAGGAAGTATTGAGTGATGAAACCGCTCCTAGTCGGTTTAAGGAAATTCCTATCATTTTCCCTAAAGCCGCACCTAAGAGGAAGGTTGAGCTCAAGAAGGTAATCTTTGTTAAAGCCAAAACCGCTGACCCAGTAAAACATGAGAAACCGAAGGTCAGTAATGGGTTTGTAAAACCGCAACCAAAACCTGGATTTATTCATTGTGCTATTTGTGCTGATTATGGTCATGGTGCTGGTCATTGTCTTTTAAGGTTCACACCCAATGCCAAGGGACGTAAAAATCCTAAGGTCAAACAGGTATGGGTCCCAAAAAGCTGCTAACCCTAGGACCCAAAAGAATAAGGGGGACCAAAATCTTTAATGTTTATTTTTTAGATCTTATGCTGTATGGTGTTAGGTTATTTCCGCAAGTGCACGGGTGTATGTAGTATAGATAGTGCAAGAGCGAGTCGATCCCACGAGGACAACTTTACTTACAAAATATTTTTTTGCTTAGAATAAGAAAATAAAGAAAAGAGAATGATTGGGGGTTATAAAATTGTTTTGTCACTGAACTAGATATATATTGCAAAATACTCTAACCTTGAATGAAAACTCTTATGAAGAAATACTTCCCGGGATTGTTATTCGAACAATCAAACGTTCATCAAGTAATCATGCTCTTTTTAGTTTAAAGTTTCATTTTAAATCAAGGATGGTATGCTTGGCCTACACTACTTCTCACGATCAAGCAAGTAGCGTTTGTATTCTTATACTAATTATGCCCTAACAGTTTGAGAAATCCGTTTATGTCGTCCCCGCCCTGTCACAAACGGGCATTCCGGCTTATCTCTAGCTGACCATAATTAGTAAGAATCCATTAAGTTTTCTTTATGAAAATCGGCATACGTCCACTCAAGGAGCACCCCTAGGCCATTAACCTACTCTCGTGATTAATGAAACCCAGTCTATTCATATGGTTCCGTTACTCAAGATTCCACTCTCGCTCCGTCTCTTGACTAACTAAGATTCATACAAATCATGGAGCTCATCATGGTTGTAGGCGTTTTAGTACAATATGAAGAGATTGTTTAAGATGAAGAGAAGAAAAATAGAGCATAATTAAAGTTGATGAACATATGGTGTTGAATTCCAACCCCGAGAAAAAGGGAGAATTACTCACAAGCCATTTGTGAAATCAAAACATGAACAAGATAAAAATAATAAGGAGAGATGAGAAACACTTATTCAGATTTGGATGAAGACAAAGAGTTGAGAATAACTCTGTAAGAATATTTATTGCTTTTCCTCAAGAACACCTCCAAAAAGATACAAAATAATAATATTTGAGACTAAAATTTAGTAGAGTAATGTTACAATAAATTCTCCCCCTTTAAACTACTGGTTTCTAGTCTTTTATATAGGCCATGGAGGAAGAGATGTGCTTTTTCCCGGAAGGTTTCTTGAAAAGGTGCCTTTTGGAGAAATCTGAAAAGTTGCTGAACAGGGGGTGCTCGGCCGAGTCAAGGAAAAGTGCTCGGCCGAGCAAGCCTTTGAAAATAAATCTGCCTTTCTGATTCCCTATGCTCGGCCGAGTCAAGGGTGGTGCTCGGCCGAGCACCTGGGCGGGTCTTGAACATGGTCCGGGCTGGTTTGACTTGGTTAAATTGTTCCATCTTCAACCTTTTTGCTCCGATTCACTATATGAGTCATATTTTAACCCGAAAGACCTGTTTTAACCACAAAGTAACACCAAGCATCATATCCAAATAAAAGATGTAAATAGAGATAAAAAATTGACTAAATAAAGCTATGAATTGGGATAAAAAAGTATGTAAAATATATCATAAAAGACTATAAAATAGTCGTTTATCAACTCCCCCACACTTAAACCTTGCTTGTCCCTAAGCAAGTTAGAAATTGGAAAAAGGGAAGAGAAGAATAAATGACCATACAAGAATAAGTAAAAGAAATAACACGCTCTATTTTAAAAATAATGTATTGCCTTGATAAAAATTCTTCACACTTATTTTTCCGTCCCTTCTATAATTCAAGAATTTTGCTCAATAGAAACTAGGATTATATTGGGAAATAGATAGAAAATTATAAGTTTCATATAGCAAGAATAAAATTCATTAAGTAAAAGCATATTGAAATAGCCAAATGAACTTTTGGATCACAAGTAAGGTTTTGAAATAAATTCACTCTTTAGAGTGCTTTGTGAAGATTTGCTTCATGCTTGGTATTCATCATTTAACAATGACTTTTATTCCTTAACTAAGATACTCATAAGTTGTTATGCACCTTGAATCACAAAAAATTGGAGGCGGAGGATGGTAGTGGAAAAGGCTAGAGATTATATTAGTTATACGTGGCAATTGAATATCTTGACTTGAATTGTTCCACTCTATAATGATTTATTCATTTAGATATTCGAGTGGGCAATTCACAAGAGATTTAAGTTGATTAATAGCCTTGAAAGTGGAAATGGAAAGATGGTTTTAGGTGAAGGTTTTTGTGATTCGGGAATGCATAACAATCATTCATATTTTAAAAGGAGTAAAAATAAAGGTTTTTGTGATGTATAAACAAGAATGTTTTTAAAATTTTCACAAGTTAATGTAACCTAACTTAAATGACCCAAAAATCATTAAAAAAAAAAGTAATGCTTGTACTTAATAAAGTTTATAAATTTTATACTTATACATAAAAAATTTCATTTATTCCCAATATATTCCTAACTTCTTTTTATCAAAATTCTCAAAAGATAAAAGTTTCTAAAGAAATAAATAAGAAAAAGTTTTATAAGGATAATTTGATGATGATAAAAAGAGAATTTTTTTTTTTTTTTTTTTTTTTTTTTTTGAGACAAAAAGAAAGAGATTCTACCCCCTCCCCCACACTTAAATCAAACATTGTCCTCAATGTTTTAAAATAGGACAACTTTAAAAAGAAAAACTTGGGGAGGAGAAGAATAAGAAGAGTAAAATAATAATATATAAAAAAAAAAAAAAAAAAATAATCCATCGGTTACCATCCCGATGATGCTTGTTTAAGGTCATTAGCTCGACCCCTTTCTTATAATTGGAATGGCTAATGAATGGTATCGTGACGGCCTATTGTCTTTGACAATCCGCCATTCCATGCCCATTGGAATGATTGAGCTTCTGCGATCTATGCACATACGACACCCCGGTTTGCTTTCCTTCTTTGGTATCTTACCCTTTGGCATGGATTTTTCAATCTTGTCTCTAGTAGGGCACTTATTTCTAATTTCACATTCCTTGCTCATAGATTCTAACATGTTAACACCAGAGCAAGGGTTCTTAAGATTTGGATTTTTTATTAATTTAAAATTCACTTTCTCATTCCCTTCGTTTAAAGAAAGTTTACCATTTTTAACATCAATGATTGCCCCCGCGGTGGCAAGAAATGGTCTACCTAAGATAACGGGAATGTTATTGTCTTCTTCCATCTCAAGAACTAAAAAGTCGACCGGGATTGTTAATTTCCCAACTCGACAAGGGATGTCTTCCATAATACCTACTGGAGTCTTAATGGAACGGTCCGCTAATTGTAAAGTTATTGTGGTGGGTTTGATTTCCCCCACACCTATTCTCTTACTAACTGATAGCGGAATGAGGCTAACACTTGCCCCAAGATCGAGTAATGCGTTCTCAACATTGAAATTACCTATGTTGCAAGGGATAGAGAAAGTGCCGGGATCTTTTAATTTTGGAGGTAGTTTACTTTGTAAAACGGCACTTACCTCTTCCGTTAGTGCAATAGACTCAAACTCCTCAAGTCTCCTCTTATTTGAAAGAATTTCTTTTAAAAATTTTGTGTAAGAGGGCATTTGTTTTAAAACATCAATAAAAGGAACATTGATGTAAATTGATTTTAAAACTTCTAAAAATTTTAAAAATTGTTTATCGAGATTTGCCCTCGCCAACCTTTGAGGGTAAGGTATTGGCGGATCAAAATTCCTAGACGGTTTCGGGGATTCCGTCCCCTTCTCAACTTCCTTATTAGTTTTAAAAATTTGAGGAGTCGGACTATGCTTCTTATCACTAAGGTTTTCTTCTTTTTCACTCCCGCTATTTATCGCATTAGCATGCTCATTAGGCCTTTGCGTTTGACCGGGAAGGCTCCCTTGTGGTCTAGACGAAGCATTGGCTTGTTGAGCAATTTGGTTCTCTAGCATTTTACTATGAGCGGCTAGATTATCGAACCTGCTATTTAATGCCTTTAAACTTTCCATAACTTCATTGTTGATCATATCTTGTGTATTTTTATTTTCGACCATGAAGTCCATTATAAGATCTAACTTTGATTTAGGGGGAGGGAAAGAATTATTTTTGAAATTTGATGTGAATCCTGGTGCTTGATTAGAAGAAGGTTGAGTGTTTAAAACATTATTGCTCTTATAGGAAAAATTGGGGTGATTTTTCCATTCGGGATTAAATGTATTTGAATACATACCCCCATTTTTCCCATAAGAGTTTGCAAAATTTGCTTGCTCACTAGGGGTAGTGTCAAGCAATTCACAACCTTGGGTACTATGTGAGTTAGACCCACATAGTTCACAAAAAAACGTTCACATTGGCCACGGGATTCATATTAATATTTTCAAATTTTTTTAGAATCGTGTCAACCTTAGAAGAAAGAAGAGTAACAGCATCGATAGTGTACTTACCTGGAGTTCCTTGCGGTAGCTCCCTCTCATTGGACCATTGATAATGGTTCAATGCTATGTTCTCGATCAAGTCGTGTGCTTCGTCTACTCCTTTGTTCATAAGCGCTCCTCCAGCGGCAGCATCAATAGTCTCCCTTGTCTTGAACATGAGACCATTGTAAAATGTGTGCACGATCAACCACTTTTCCAGCCCATGGTGAGGGCACATTCTCAAGAGTTCCTTATAACGTTCCCAAGCATCATAGAGTGACTCATTTCCGTTTTGACTAAAATTTGTGATCTTAGTCCGGATTTGGGCGGTCTTGCTTGGAGGGAAGAAACGCCCAAGGAAAGCTTCCTGAACTTGGTCCCAAGTTGTTAATGAATTGTGGGGGACCGAGTTCAACCATTGTTTCGCCTTATCCCTTAATGAGAATGGGAAAAGGCGCATCCGAATAGCCTCCGGAGTGACACCGAGAACTCGGGTGGTGTCACAATACTCCCAGAAGGATTGGATGTGAAGGTGGGGATCTTCAAGTGCCGAACCTCCAAACTGGTTATTCATAACCATATGCAAAAGTTGTGGGTTGATCTCAAAGTGGGTTGCGTCGGCATTTGGTATGATGATGGGTGTCCTAGTCCCCGGGGTACTTGGATTGACAAAGTCCCGAAGGGTCCTAGGTAGGGGTCTAGCGGGATCTCCTTCTCCGTTCTGTGCCATGTTTCCTTCTAGCACTTCTCTAAGTCTTCTTAACCTTTCGTGAAAGGTTCTTTCAGGTTCCGGATCAAACTCTTCAAGTATGATTCGGGATCTTTTCATATACTCCGAGAGTACCTAAAGAAAAAAAAATTCAAAGACACAAATTCTTCGAAGGGATGTTAAATAATAAAAATAAATAAAACTAAAACTAAAGACTTAAAAACACAAAGCAAAAAATTCAGAAAGTAAACCGTTGTCCCCGGCAACGGCGCCAAAAACTTCAAGTGCACGGGTGTATGTAGTATAGATAGTGCAAGAGCGAGTCGATCCCACGAGGACAACTTTACTTACAAAATATTTTGTTGCATAGAATAAGAAAATAAAGAAAAGAGAATGATTGGGGGTTATAAAATTGTTTTGTCACTGAACTAGATATATATTGCAAAATACTCTAACCTTGAATGAAAACTCTTATGAAGAAATACTTCCCGGGATTGTTATTCGAACAATCAAACGTTCATCAAGTAATCATGCTCTTTTTAGTTTAAAGTTTCATTTTAAATCAAGGATGGTATGCTTGGCCTACACTACTTCTCACGATCAAGCAAGTAGCGTTTGTATTCTTATACTAATTATGCCCTAACAGTTTGAGAAATCCGTTTATGTCGTCCCCGCCCTGTCACAAACGGGCATTCCGGCTTATCTCTAGCTGACCATAATTAGTAAGAATCCATTAAGTTTTCTTTATGAAAATCGGCATACTTCCACTCAAGGAGCACCCCTAGGCCATTAACCTACTCTCGTGATTAATGAAACCCAGTCTATTCATATGGTTCCGTTACTCAAGATTCCACTCTCGCTCCGTCTCTTGACTAACTAAGATTCATACAAATCATGGAGCTCATCATGGTTGTAGGCGTTTTAGTACAATATGAAGAGATTGTTTAAGATGAAGAGAAGAAAAATAGAGCATAATTAAAGTTGATGAACATATGGTGTTGAATTCCAACCCCGAGAAAAAGGGAGAATTACTCACAAGCCATTTGTGAAATCAAAACATGAACAAGATAAAAATAATAAGGAGAGATGAGAAACACTTATTCAGATTTGGATGAAGACAAAGAGTTGAGAATAACTCTGTAAGAATATTTATTGCTTTTCCTCAAGAACACCTCCAAAAAGATACGAAATAATAATATTTGAGACTAAAATTTAGTAGAGTAATGTTACAATAAATTCTCCCCCTTTAAACTACTGGTTTCTAGTCTTTTATATAGGCCATGGAGGAAGAGATGTGCTTTTTCCCGGAAGGTTTCTTGAAAAGGTGCCTTTTGGAGAAATCTGAAAAGTTGCTGAACAGGGGGTGCTCGGCCGAGTCAAGGAAAAGTGCTCGGCCGAGCAAGCCTTTGAAAATAAATCTGCCTTTCTGATTCCCTATGCTCGGCCGAGTCAAGGGTGGTGCTCGGCCGAGCACCTGGGCGGGTCTTGAACATGGTCCGGGCTGGTTTGACTTGGTTAAATTGTTCCATCTTCAACCTTTTTGCTCCGATTCACTATATGAGTCATATTTTAACCCGAAAGACCTGTTTTAACCACAAAGTAACACCAAGCATCATATCCAAATAAAAGATGTAAATAGATATAAAAAATTGACTAAATAAAGCTATGAATTGGGATAAAAAAGTATGTAAAATATATCATAAAAGACTATAAAATAGTCGTTTATCATATGGCTGGAACCGCAAAGAAGAATAAGGATCTTTGGTACTTGGATAGTGGTTGCTCACGATACATGACCGGAGATAATGATCTTCTTTGTGATTTCATCAGTATGAGAGGGCCCCCAGTAGTGTTTGGAAATAACATGAAATGAGAAACAATAAGATATGGAGCAATAAAACGTGGAAAGGTGACCATTGAAAATGTGTCACTAGTAGAAGGACTCAAGCATAACCTTCTCTCCATATCTCAGTTTTGTGACAAAGGAATGAACTGCAACTTTACTTCAACTAATTGTTTCATCAAAGATGCAACTTTCGGAGTTACTCTACTGACTGGCAACAGAACAGGTGATATATATATGATAGATTTGAGTAATATTGTTTCTATTGCTGACCTCTGTTTTGTAGCCAAAAGTGTTAGTGAAAGCAGCTGGTTATGGCATAAGCGGCTCAGCCAGTTGAACTTCAAGTATCTAGCAAAACTGCAAAGGGATGGTCTTGTCAAATGACTACCCAAAGTGGCTGACCATCATGATAAGAAATGTAAAGCATGCCAGCTTGGTAAGCAGCCCAAACAGTCATTTCCAAGCAAAACCGCATTTTCAACGAACCGCTGCTTACAACTGCTTCACATGGATTTATTTGGACCTGTCCCAACCGCCAGTATAGGAGGAAACCGCTATACCTTGGTGGTTGTTGATGACTTTTCAAGATATACATGGGTGGAAATGATGGCCTCAAAAGATGATACTTATGGCATCGTAACCGCTCTATTTAGACAGCTCCAAACTCAGAAATTGGATGACATTGTTGCTGTACGTTCAGATAATGGAACCAAATTTACAAACAATGGTGTTGCCCAATATTGTGATGATCATGGAATTGATCATAACTTCTCTGCCGCTGGGGTTCCACAATAGAATGGAGTTGTAGAAAGAAAGAACATGACTTTGATTGAAGCCGGGAAGACTATGATTGCAGAAGCAAAGCTTCCCAAATACTTCTGGGCCGAAGCTGTCAATACCGCATGTTTCACCCAGAACCGCTCCCTAATCATCAAAGTTCACAACAAGACTCCTTATGAATTGTGGAGAGGCAGATCACCCAACATTGCCTTCTTTAAAATATTTGGATGCAAATGCTACATCTTATACAATGGCAGAGAGCATCGAGGTAAATTTGATGCTAAAGCCGATGAAGGTATTTTTGTTGGTTATTCAAAACACTCTAAAGCTTTTCGTTGTTTCAATAAAACATCATTAAAAATTGTAGAGTCAGTCCATGTTACATTTGATGAACATGATCTTCTTGAGCCACATATGGCTCCAAATGTTGCTGATGATTTTAGTGGTTTTGAGACAGGTACATCTTACCCTAATCATGCAACCGCAAGTGACCAACCTACTCAAACCGCTCCATCAGGTTCTCCAGCCGCTCCAAATCAAACCGAAGGTGTTGCTGTAGAACCGCTCTCTTCTGATCCCATTCAAACCGTTGATCCAGTTCTAAACATCACCTTCAATGAAGATTTCAATGATTATCAAGAAGATCCTCCTCTAGAAAATCTTCAAGAAATAGTGGTTCATGAAGACCTCCCTCCAGAAATCAATGAGCATAGAGACCATCCAACAACCAATGTTATAGGTCCTATCAGTTCTGGTGTTCAAACAAGAGGAAGCTTAGCTCATAGAGATAACCACAGTTTGTTCTCAACAGCATTGTTATCTCAGATGGAACCAAAGAAGGTAGATGAAGCTCTAAGTGATCCAAGTTGGGTAGCTGCAATGCAAGAAGAGCTCAATCAGTTTGAAAGATGCAGAGTTTGGACTCTAGTTCCAAGGCCCAGGGATCACACTGTAATTGGAACAAAATGGGTATACAGAAATAAGATGGATGAAAATGGTACTATAACAAGAAATAAAGCAAGGTTGGTTGCTCAAGATTATAGGCAAGAAGAAGGAATTGATTATGATGAAACCTTTGCCCATGTAGCCAGACTTGAAGCCATTAGATTGTTCCTGGCCAATGCCTCCTTCAAGAAATTCAAGTTATATCAAATGGATGTGAAGAGTGCATTTCTGAATGGTGAACTACAAGAAGAAGTTTATGTAGCTCAACCGCCAGGATTTGAAGACAACAAATATCCTAATCATGTCTTCAAGCTCAAGAAGGCCTTGTATGGACTCAAACAAGCTCCAAGAGCATGGTATGACACTCTATCTAAATTTCTTATTGAACAAGGCTTCTCTAGAGGTAAAATTGATACAACCTTATTTATTGCTAAACACAAAGGTCATTCATTATTAGTTCAAATATATGTTGATGATATTATTTCGGTTCTACTAATGAAACTATGTGTGTTAAGTTTGAGAAGCTTATGAAAGGTAAATTTGAGATGAGTATGATGGGAGAGTTGACATTCTTTCTTGGACTCCAAATCAAGCAATGTCATGATGGAATCTTTCTCAACCAAGCCAAATACACCAAAGACTTGATCAGAAATTTGGGCTTGAAACTGCTGAGCCAGTCGATACCCCAATGCAAAAGGCCTGCAGTTTGGATCGAGATGAACAAGGTAAGAAAGAGAATTAGATACTCTACCGAGGTATGATTGGCTCTCTTCTTTACTTAACTGCAAGTAGGCCAGATATAATGTTCAGTGTGTGTGTTTGTGCTAGATTTCATGCTGACCCTAGAGAATCTCATCTTATAGCTGTTAAACGTATTATTAGATATTTATATGGCTCTATTAACCTTGCACTTTGGTACTCCAAAGAATCTTCATTTGATTTGTTAGGTTATTCAGATGCTGACTTTGCAGCATGTAAGATTGATAGAAAGAGCACTAGTGGTACATGTCAGTTCCTTGGATCTCGGCTTGTATCATGGTCTAGCAAGAAACAAGCATCGGTTTCAGTCTCAACCGCTGAAGCTGAATACATAGCAGCTGGAGGCTGTTGCTCTCAAATTCTCTGGATGAAACAGCAGTTGGAAGACTATGAAGTATTTGAAAAGAATTGCCCTATCTACTGTGATAGTACTGCAGCAATTTCTATCTCCAACAATCCAGTTCAATACTCAAAAACCAAGCACATTGACATAAGATATCATTTCCTCAAAGATCATGTTGAAAAGAAGAATATTTTTCTAGCAAAGGTGGGAACCGATGATCAAATTGCTGATATCCTCACCAAACCGCTTGAAAATTCAAGGTTCTTTCATTTACGAGGAGAAATGGGTATGCTGGAACTAACTTAATATATTTCATGCCTATTTATTTCTTAGTCTAATAATATTTGTTAAGTATTTTGGCTCTATTAAGAAAAAGGAAATAGTGTTCGGCTCTATCAAAATTCGAAACCGCTATATAAGTTCGGTTGAAGATTCCAGTCAAACCGAAGAGTCAAGAAGAATAATGTCAGTTTGATCCAAACCGTAAGGAGAAAGCAAACTATCGGTTTAATCTGGTGAAACCGAAGCACATCTGAGAGATATCGGTTTCATAAAAACCGAGAATGAGAAAAGGTAAGTCGGTTTACTCAAACCGCTCAGGTATGATATTGCAATTTAGTCCCTACTTTATGTTACTTCATTCTTTAAGGATCTTTATGAAATTATCTCTGCCGAATTAAATGCGAATCGACAGGTACACTGACGGTTAAGTTTCCTTCAGCCGTCATGCCCGCTCCACTACCCGAGGTGGTTAATTGAGTATAAAAGACAAACCATTTTTCAATTTAACTTTTTAACTTCTTACTCTTTTTAGAAAAAACCCCTTCTCTCTCCTCTGCTCACACTCTCCACTCTCTGTTCTCACTCAAATTTTCTTACTTAAACGTTTTTTTTTTTAATATGGCACCAAAAAATCAATCGATCTTGCTTCTACTTCTACATCTTCCAAACCTTCGAAGCCTGATATGGTATGAATTTCTGAACCCTAACTCAGTTTATTTCATTTGTCCACCATTGTTGAAGCTTAAAAGCTTGTTCATCTTCCTTTGATCTTTTTATGCTTTTTCTTCGAATTTTTGGTTGGCCTGAACTCGCATTGTCCTATATATACTGTTTGATTACTTTATTTGTGATTTGTGTTCAATTCTTGGGCAAAATCGATTTTGGGGATATTTGGTGTTCTTACGCAGTCGTGCAGATTCTGGGTTCATGTGTTGTTATTTGTCTTAATTTATTTAGAACTTTGTTAGGATCTGCCCTTTGTGGTCATTTTGGTTTAATTCTTTCCCATTTTGGTTAAGATTTTGTTTTCCATATTCATACTCTGTTCTTCGTGTTCTTCATGCATTCAAACTCTTTTTAAAATTTTCCCTCTTTGATCCATTTTATTTTTAATGTTCTCTCAATTTTTGTTTTTACATTTTTACCCTTACTCTCCTTGTACCGTATGTTTTCATTGTTAGGATTCCATGTTATAGTTTGTAAATCTTACTCAAACCGCGGTTTGCTTAAGGTTTCAAACTGCCATTCTTCAAATTATTTCTAACTTAGAATATTTTTCAGGATCCTTCAAACTTTGTACCCGGCTCTAGGATACTAGAAGAGGAAGTTAAACAAGATGCAGTTGGAAGGAAGCTCCTTAAACTGCTAAATGATGCGAAGCTTCTCCCTCTATTTCTCATGGATGAACCTCAGTTCGTGACTATCATCTGTGCTGAATTTTTTGAAAATGGGATTGCTACTGATGCAGCTTTGTTGGACGTAAGGGGAGAACAAATCAGAGACCTAGAAACAGGTCAGGTGAAGTATGAGGATGCTATCAAGTCCACCGTCTGTGGCAAAGAAGTGATCTTAACCGATTCCAAAATTGCAGTCCTAGCAGGACTTGAGAATTCTGGTGTTCTGGGGATTAAACCGGAGGTTCTGAGCAATACAACTATGGAGTTGATTGGAGTTAATTCTTTCTCCACCAAGAATTCCTCCAAAAAGGACTTTGGATAAGTAATGGCTCATTTATGTGAATTAGTTGATTCTGAAGTAAAGTGAAAAATGGGAACCACAATAACTTTACAAGTGAACAATATGCTTACTGTGTGGCAATTATTAAAGGGAAGAAACTGCACTGGCCCAAGGTTGTGATGAAGGAGATCATCAATGCTCTAAACCGCCTCCATACCGCTAAAGCCGCTGGGAAGTCTAAGATCAGGACCCACTGCAGGTTTCTGACCAAGTTCTTGCATCAAGATGTGGATATCTTCAAATTCAGTTCAGATAACAAAGACTATTGGTTGGATCCAATTGAGAAGTCAGTGTTTGGGTTGTCAAAGCTCGATGCATTCAGAACAGCGTTTGGATGAAGGTATGCACAGGCAGTTTGGAATGAGGATTCATTACCTGAAGCTGAACGTGGTCCATTTCCTGAGGCTCGGCTCAACAAGTCTGGGAAACCGTATGCTGGTGCCATTGCTGATCAGGCCCATGCTACGATGTTAAGAAATGAAGGTCAGACCGTTACTTTGAACAGATTAGGTTTAAGCCATCTTGCCCAGACCGCGGTACAGGCTGAGGGGGAGCCTGCGGTTGAGGGGGAGCCTGCAGTTCGGTCTAAACCTGCGGCTCGTCCCAAGGAAACCGCTGCTCCAAGGAAGAGAAAGGGAACCACTCAAATCCCTTCAATTATTACAAAGGCTGATCTATCCAAACCGCCCTATAAACCCTCTTCCAAACCAATCTCTAAACCCTCTTCTTCAACCTCTTTTCCCCCTATCAAACTATCACCTACTCTCTCTAAACCTATCACTTCTAAACCCTCCATCCCAAAACCTCAAATTAAACCTCTCTCCCCGTTACATCAGAATGTGGAAAAATCCCTCAACTTTGCAATGGATGCCTCCTCTCTCAAAGCTGCCAAAGCCAAATCAATTCCTGAACTCATTCCTTCACCTCATCTTTTCATTCCTATCTCTTCTCCTCCTAAACGTCCAACCTCTAAACCGCCCTCTGTTCAGTTCACTGATGAACAGTTGGCTGCCATTTATAATGCCCTTCCAAACCTTAAACCTTCTTTTCAAACCGAGCCTGAGCAGACCGAAGTGTCTGAGGTTGCGGTACAGCCTGAGCAAACCGAAGTATTTGAGGCTGCGGCTATGCCTGAGCAGAATGATGCGTCTGAGGCACTTGGTGAACCTGAGCAAGACATTAAAATCCTTGAGGTTCAACCGCTGAAGAAAAGAGGAAGGTTAGTGAAGAAAAGTGATTTTGTGGAACATTGGCAGTCAAGGCCACCAGGAGCAGTAGACTTCAGTGAGGCTGATTACAAAAGAGATCATTCACCTCATGAAGGCTCATTTGCTAAGGAGCTAAGGAAAAGGGCTGAACTGAGGAAGGCAAGCATCGATCCTATGATGATTGAGGACTCACCTCCAACTCTTAAGAGAAAATTGGAGTTTGACTCACCAGAGCACACTCCGTCTCCGGTTCAGTCATCTCTAGTTCAACCAGGATCCAGTCATTCATCACCAGACTTACCGTATGCTGCAGCGGTTCTACCATCACCAGTTCTGTCCACTGCTCAACCTTCGATTTCTTCATTTTCGGCTCAACCATCTTCTTCGGTTCAACCGCTAGCTTTAACTGAAGTTCAACCATCGGTTCTATCTACTGCTTCTCCTTCGGCTCAGTCAACGGTTTTAATTATCAAACCAAAAACAAGGAAAAGGAAGAGTGCTGCAGAACTGGCTTCCTACTTGAAACGGTTCAAATCAGAGACTTCAAGGGATAGAAGGGCTGGGGCTCGTGCTCGTGCCGCTGCTAAAGCCGAAGAAAGGTTTCTCAAGTCAGGCCGCCCCAACCCTTATGCAAATTTTCCCAAAGATGATATGGAAGCTGTTGTGGACCAAATCATTCTAGCCACTGCAGAACAGCTCTTGGCTGAAATAGCCTATCAGGTTATGAATGATCCCACTCTTGTCGCGACCCCGACCCCGTGAGCCCGGAGTACGCGAGATGGACGTCGACTTAAACAATAAACTCTAAAATAATGAAGATAAAAATTTCCTTTTATACCAAAAGATGATAACACAAAGTTTTGAAATCCAACTTGAACAACAAAATATAAACTAGTGTAAGCTCCATAAGCTTACACCCAAAATAATACAATATACAAATTCTAATGACGTCAAGTTTGGTACAACTATTCCCAAAAAAGGTTACACATTTATATAATGTAAACCCACCAATAACAACTTGCCCCAAAAGCTCAACCCTCGCGACGTCCTGTCTCGTGATCAGCGAGTCTAATCCTTTCCACCTGGGGGGGTTAAGGAAAAACAAAGATAAAAGAAAGGGGGGGTGAGATAAATCTCAATAAGTCACTAATGCAACTACATGACATGCTATGATGCTACAAGCAATAAACAATAATAAATCACATAGCACATAGCAATTATCATTTAACAGATAGCAGCGGAAATAAACAGTTAACAAAGGATATTAGCCAAGGTTTCCCAACTGAAAGAACCAAATAAACGTCGCTGCGCAGCTTCAATAATCAACATCTTCATAGTAACACGAGAGCTTGAAGAGAAAACCCCCGGTACCGGAACCAACAACCAATAATAGCAAGCGAATATGACACAAAGTCATATCCCAAACCGAACAGCTAGAATGCTCACAAAGGAGCTAGCTCATCTCACATCCAAGGCCAATCTGGAGGAGGGTAATAATTGGGCAAAACAATGGTCAACATCATAATGGACTTGTCTTGTGCCATCATAATGTTTCGCATCGCCCGAAACACACACAAATACCAGCTGGACTTTCAAGTAAAGGCTAAGTAATAAAATACTAGCACGATAAACAACTAATGATTCCAAAGTAGGGAACCATTCAAAATAAATCACCACGAAGGTAAACCAATCCAAACAACGCATCAAAGATGGCCCACATTCTCGAAACGATACTTAATCAAATTCCATGACATATTTATTCATAAAAGAACCAATTCCAATTAATAAGGTGTTCCACGATGTTAACTTAAGTTAATTAGAGTAATTAAACTTAAACTAGATAAGCCATTAGTCTTAAACAAAGCAAAAAGGAAGATTTCTGGAACAGGGGGCGGGCGGGCGCCTGGAGGGGGTCGGGCGGGCGCTTAATTGACCAGAAGGTCTGGCCGCATAAAAGTAGGCGGGCGCCTGGTCCAACCCGGGCGGGCGCCTGGTCTGGTTCTTGGCCGGGAAAACAGAGCTGGGTTCTTCATTTCTTACCCATTTCCACAACACTCAAAATCAATACTTCCAACATGACCCCCAACGTGCCCAAACAACATCTAACCAAAAAGGGGACCTTAATAACACCATTTATCAACCAAAACCAAGATCAAATCCCAACATTCATCAAAATCACCATTTTTAACCAAAACCCAAAATAAATTCCAAATAAATCTCAAACTCAATCAAACATCAAATGTATCAACTAAAGCATTATATGAACATGAAATGAACACTTTAGCATAAAAATGGGGGAAAAGCAACTTACTTGGGATTTCTCAAAGATGACGGAATTCAAATATTTTTTGTTCTACGCGATCCTATCGACGATCTAAACACATTTGATAAAATGAGAAATAAGAAAAGATGAGAGGAAGAGGAATAAAATGAAGAGAGAAGGGAGAGAAGAAACTTACCCACCAATGAGAGAGAGGGAGATTGAGCTGGGAATGGGAAATGAGGGAGAGGGTGAGGGAGAGGAGTAGGGAGGGAGTAGTTAAAAATCATTTTTAAAAACTTACACCTAGGCCCCTCCTCACTACCACCACTAACCAAATTTTCCCACTAACTACTAAAACCCAAAAACTCTACACTATCACAAATGACCCAATTAAAAAGGCTAGACATAGCTTATGATGAAACATAAAATGCACACATAATTATTTAAATAAATAATAATTCAAATAAGTAATTAAGCCATAAACAGATAATTAAATATTTATTATTAGAAAATAGAGACGGGTTTTCGGGTCGTGACATTCACTCCCCCTTAAAGAAAATTCGACCAGAATTTTAATGAGACTTACCCAAATTAAAAAGCCACGGAAATTTCCTCTATATCTCATCACGAAGCTCCCACGTCGATTCTTCCACATTATGATTCCTCCAAAGAACTCTAACCAACGGAATGCTTTTGTTCCTCAACTCTTGGACTTTGGCATCAAGAATCCGAACCGGTTGTTCCTCGTAGGTCATATCCGGCTCTATATCCTCCGGTACCCTCGGTAACACGTGAGATGGATCATGAACATACTTCCGAAGCATAGAAACGTGAAAAATGTTATGTAACCGGTCCAAAGATGATGGTAACGCAAGTCGATACGCAAGAAGTCCCACCTTTCCCAGAATCTCAAACGGACCTATAAACCTCGGAGCCAATTTACCTTTCTTCCCGAACCTTCGAATATCCACCTTCCGAGATACTTTCAAGAACACAAAATCACCGGTCTGAAAACTAAGATCTCGCCTTCGGTTATCTGCATAGCTCTTCTGTCGACTCTGGGCTGTTTTCAATCGATCCCGGATAACTCTAACTTTCTCAACTGAATCCTGAAGCAAATCGATACCCACGATCTTCGCTTCACCGACCTCATCCCAACAGATAGGCGATCTACATTTTCTCCCATATAAGGCCTCATAAGGTGCCATCTCGATACTAGCCTGATAACTGTTGTTGTAAGAGAATTCCACTAATGGTAAATGTCTATCCCAAGAATCGGAAAAGTCTATCGAACAAGCTCGCAACATATCCTCCAAAATCTGAATGGTCCTTTCGGATTGACCGTCGGTCTGAGGTTGAAAAGCTGTGCTGAATCGCAAATCTGTACCCAAAGCTTCCTGAAACGCCTTCCAGAATCTAGAAGTAAACCTCGGGTCTCGATCTGACACAATGCTAACCGGAACCCCATGCAATCTCACAATCTCATCAATGTAAAGGGTCGCAAGCTTTTCCATCGAGTACCTAATGTCAATAGGCAAGAAATGTGCACTCTTGGTCAGTCTATCCACGATTACCCAAACACTGTCATACTTCCTACGGGTACGAGGTAGTCCCGTAACGAAATCCATAGTCACATGCTCCCATTTCCACTCCGGAATCTCTAACGGCTGAAGTAGTCCTGTGGGTCTCTGATGCTCGGCTTTGACCTGCTGACAAGTTAAACATTTCGAAACATACTCGGCTATTTCCCTCTTCATGTTGTTCCACCAAAAGTGTTGTTTCAAATTTTGATACATCTTCGTACTACCCAGATGAATAGTATATCTCGATTTGTGACCCTCATCTAAAACTTGCCTCTTTATTCCACCAACATCGGGTACGCACAAACGACCACGGAAAGTCAACACACCATTTGAACTCATAGAAAAATCCTCAAAGTTCTTTTCCTTCATTTTACCCATTACTTTCACTAACTCGGGATCTTCTTTTTGAGCTTCTTTTATCCTCTATATTAGGGTCGGAGATACCCTAATATTCGCAAAAATAGCCCCATGTCTCGATTCACGAGGACACCAATCTCGAACATCCTCAAGCATTTTCCACTCTCGAACCATCATCGAGGCCACATAAGACTTTCTACTAATCGCATCGGCTACCACATTCGCCTTCCCCGGATGATAAGAAATCGTACAATCATAATCCTTTAAAAGTTCCATCCATCGGCGCTGTCAGTTGTTCAATTCCTTTTGAGAGAAGAGATACTTCAAACTCTTGTGATCGGTAAAAATCTCAAACTTCGCTCCATATAGGTAATGCTTCCACTTATGCAACGCAAAGACTATCGCAGCCAACTCCATATCATGAGTAGGGTAATTCTGTTCACTAGGGGTCAACTTCCTCGAAGCATACGCAATCACTTTCCCATTCTGCATCAAAACACAACCCAAACCCTCTTTCGAAGCATCACTGTAAATTACTAAATCGTCATTTCCATTCGGTAACGCAAGAATAGGAGCCGTAGTTAATCTCTTCTTTAATTCATCAAAGCTGCTTTGACATTTTTCACTCCACACAAACGGTACATCCTTCCGGGTCAACTGAGTCATCGGAGTAGCAATCCTCGAAAACCCTTCTATAAACCTTCTGTAATACCCGGCTAAACCCAGAAAACTTCTGATCTCGGTCACTGACTCGGGTCTCTTCCAATCCACTATGGCTTCAATCTTCGAAGGATCCACAGAAATCCCATCTTTAGAAATCACATGACCCAAAAATGAAACCTTCTCGAGCCAGAATTCGCATTTACTAAACTTCGCAAACAACTGCTCCCTCGCAAGAATGGATAAAACTGTCCTCAAGTGTTGCTCTTGCTCCTCTCGGGATTTAGAGTAAACAAGAATGTCGTCGATGAAAACCACCACGAACGAGTCAAGATAAGGATGGAAAACCCGGTTCATCAAATCCATAAACACTGCAGGCGCATTAGTCAACCCAAACGGCATAACCAAGAACTCGTAATGACCATAACGAGTGCGAAAGGAAGTCTTCGGAATATCCTCCGACCGAATCTTCAACTGATCGTACCCACTCCTAAAATCAAGTTTAGAAAACACAACTGAGCCTTGAAGCTGATCAAATAAATCATCAATGTGAGGTAGAGGATACTTGTTCTTCACGGTAACCTGATTCAACTTTCGGTAATCGATACACAATCTCAAAGAACCATCTTTCTTCCACACAAACAAATCCGGTGCTCCCCACGGGGAAACACTGGGGCGGATAAACCCTCGATCCAGCAAGTCTTGCAACTGAACCTTTAGTTCCTTCAACTCTGCGGGAGCCAACCTATACGGTGCCTTTGAAATCGGAGCTATACCCGGTAAAAGATCTATACAAAATTCTATTTCACGATCGGGAGGCATATCATATTCAGAAGAGAAAATATCGGGAAATTCTCTAACTACCCGAACACTCTCCAAACTAGGGGATTCTTTCCTAGTGTCAAGCACACTAGCCAAGTACCCCTCACAACCACGGTGCAATAATTTTCTCGCTTTCACATAAGAAATGATACAAAAATTTCTACTCAAAGGCTTAGCCTCAAAAACAAATTTAGGCACATCAGGGATAGAGAAATTAACGACCTTTCTACGACAGTCAACAGAAGCATGAAACTTGCTCAACCAATCCATACCCAAAATAACATCAAAATCTTGTATCGGGAGGACTACCAAGTCCGCACACAAGACACGACCACATATAAGCACGTCACAATCACGAAATACTCTATCGGTCCCCAAACATTCTCCCATAGGAGTTGACACCTCTAACGCATAGGGCAAAGACTCAGATGCAGCATTTAGTAAAGAAGCAAATTGCACAGAAATTTAAGAATGAGATGATCCTGGATCTACTAACGTACGTGCGCTCACATTAGATATAGAAACAATACCTCCAATCACTGAGGGATCATCTGCCTGATGCTGATTCATTGCAAACACTTTTCCTTGGACCTTGGGCTTCCCCGTATCATCCCTTTTCTGACCCTGAGTAGTACCAACTCCTGACCCGGATGGTTGACACTTGCCTCTAGTACAATCCCTTGCGAAATGCCCCATTTGACCACAATTGGTACACCTGCCCTGTTTCTTCCAACAACGGTCCTCTAAATGGCCTTCCTTTTGGCAATTGGAACAAAGTCTCCTATTTTGGTTCCCTTGGTTCCTGGCAGTAGTGCCCGGGTTCCTTGGGATTGGTTGCCCTCGGAACTGAGATTGTCCCCCAAAGTTACCTCGGTTATCAATCCTTGGTTGTGACTTGCTCTGCGCTCCTTGCTTACTCGGGTTAGCTACCTCGGTCTTCCTCTTATGTTCCCCAATATCTTTCTCGATAAGGTAGGCACGGTCTACCGCATCCTAGAATGTCACAATCCTCTGGGCTATAAGCTGAGTACGGATAGAAGTCTTCAAACCCCGGATGAATCTCATAGCTTTCTGTTCTTCGGTCCTCACAAGATAGTCACAATACCGGGCTAATTCTGTGAACTTAGCCGAGTACTGAGCTATAGACAACAAACCTTGCTCCAAGTTGAGAAGCTCGATCTCCTTTCGGTTCTGGTCCACTACCGGGATAAAATGCTCTTTGAACTTCCGAACAAACAATTCCAATGCATACACTGTATGGGTATCATCCCAACTCGCTTTGACTCCTTTCCACCAATGCTCGGCGGCCCCAACCAATTTATAAGCCGCAAATCGGACCCTATCCTCGTCCGTGCACCCAAACACATCATAAATTTTCTCCATAGACTCAACCCACAGTTCGGCCTTCTTCACATCGGGCTCACCATCGAACTCTGCCGGTTTCAGTTTCAAGAATTGCTCCAAACCATATCGGGGTGGCGGTGCTTGCTCTACTCTCGGTCCTTGGTCATGAATAGCCTTCATGACCGCCTCAAACATGCCTTGGAACATAGCACGTTTCTCTTCCCGAAGATCATTCTGATTCTGAGCCCCACTAGAACCTTCACCTGTTCTTGTTCTAGCCATTGAGAACAATTACCTGCATAAAACGTCAACCGTTACTCACTCCGAATACAACTACCCTCCTAGGTCATACTAGTCCACCTAGACTTATACTTAGAGCTAAACCATAGCTCTGATACCAACTGTCGCGACCCCGACCCCGCGGGCCCAGAGTACGCGAGCTGGACGTCGACTTAAACAATAAACTCTAAAATAATGAAGATAAAAATTTCCTTTTATACCAAAAGATGATAACACAAAGTTTTGAAATCCAACTTGAACAACAAAATATAAACTAGTGTAAGCTCCATAAGCTTACACCCAAAATAATACAATATACAAATTCTAATGACGTTAAGTTTGGTACAACTATTCCCAAAAAAGGTTACACATTTATATAATGTAAACCCACCAATAACAACTTGCCCCAAAAGCTCAACCCTCGCGACGTCCTGTCTCGTGATCAGCGAGTCTAATCCTTTCCACCTGGGGGGGGGGGTTAAGGAAAAACAAAGATAAAAGAAAGGGTGGGTGAGATAAATCTCAATAAGTCACTAATGCAACTACATGACATGCTATGATGCTACAAGCAATAAACAATAATAAATCACATAGCACATAGCAATTATCATTTAACAGATAGCAGCGGAAATAAACAGTTAACAAAGGATATTAGCTAAGGTTTCCCAACTGAAAGAACCAAATAAAGGTCGCTGCGCAGCTTCAATAATCAACATCTTCATAGTAGCACGAAAGCTTGAAGAGAAAACCCCCGGTACTGGAACCAACAACCAATAATAGCAATGGAATATGACACAAAGTCATATCCCAAACCGAACAGCTAGAATGCTCACAAAGGAGCTAGCTCATCTCACATCCAAGGCCAATCTGGAGGAGGGTAATAATTGGGCAAACCAATGGTCAACATCATAATGGACTTGGCTTGTGCCATCATAATGTTTCGCATCGCCCGAAACACACACAAATACCAGCTGGACTTTCAAGTAAAGGCTAAGTAATAAAAACTAGCACGATAAACAACTAATGATTCCAAAGTAGGGAACCATTCAAAATAAATCACCACGAAGGTAAACCAATCCAAACAAAGCATCAAAGATGGCCCACATTCTCGAAATGATACTTAATCAAATTCCATGACATATTTATTCATAAAAGAACCAATTCCAATTAATAAGGTGTTCCACGATGTTAACTTAAGTTAATTAGAGTAATTAAACTTAAACTAGATAAGCCATTAGTCTTAAACAAAGCAAAAAGGAAGATTTCTGGAACAGGAGGCGGGCGGGCGCTTGGAGGGGGTCGGGCGGGCGCTTAATTAACCAGAAGGTCTGGCCGCATAAAAAGCTGGGTAGGCGGGCGCCTGGTCCAACCCGGGCGGGCGCCTGGTCTGGTTCTTGGCCGAGAAAACAGAGCTGGGTTCTTCATTTCTTACCCATTTTCACAACACTCAAAATCAATACTTCCAACATGATCCCAACGTGCCCAAACAACATCTAACCAAAAAGGGGACCTTAATAACACCATTTATCAACCAAAACCAAGATCAAATCCCAACATTCATCAAATTCACCATTTTTAACCAAAACCCAAAATAAATTCCAAATAAATCTCAAACTCAATCAAACATCAAATGTATCAACTAAAGAATTATATGAACATGAAATGAACACTTTAGCATAAAAATGGGGGAAAAGCAACTTACTTGGGATTTCTCAAAGATGACGGAATTCAAATATTTTTGGTTCTACGCGATCCTATCGACGATCTAAACACATTTGATAAAATGAGAAATAAGAAAAGATGAGAGGAAGAGGAATAAAATGAAGAGAGAAGGGAGAGAAGAAACTTACCCACCAATGAGAGAGAGGGAGATTGAGCTGGGAATGGGAAATGAGGGAGAGGGTGAGGGAGAAGAGTAGGGAGGGAGTAGTTAAAAATCATTTTTAAAAACTTACACCTAGGCCCCTCCTCACTACCACCACTAACCAAATTTCCCCACTAACTACTAAAACCCAAAAACTCTACACTATCACAAATGACCCAATTAAAAAGGCTAGACATAGCTTATGATGAAACATAAAATGCACACATAATTATTTAAATAAATAATAATTCAAATAAGTAATTAAGGCATAAACAGATAATTAAATATTTATTATTAGAAAATAGAGACGGGTTTTCGGGTCGTGACAACTCTTGCCTCCCAATTCTTTTTGTTCTTTAATTGTCTTTGCATTCCCAATCTCTATAGAATATTCATTGTGCCTTCTCCTTCCATCTTTCTCTATGATGACTATATGAGATATGATGCTCCTCCTCCCCCTCCTCAAACCGAAATTATTCCTTATTATTTTTCCCTTCCTTTTGACCCCATAGAATTTGAAACCGCCATTAGGGTGTCTATGGGTGAAACCTTAGAAGATGCACATACTCTCTTGAAAGGCAAATCTAAACTGCATTCTTCTCCTTCCCATCAAACCGATGATACCATCTCTCTTTCTTCCGATGATGAGTCTGTGCCAGACTACACTCCTTTTGATGAACCTCCTCCTTCAGTTTCTTCCTATCCAGTTTTACCACTTCGTACCTTAACCGCCGATTTGATAGATGCGGTTAGGAACATTCAGTTTCATCAGCAAGCCGCCACTTCTCGATTTGACACTCATCTCCTCACTATTCAGTCTGATCTTGATGCCATTAAGGGGGAGAGAGTGAATGATATTTTTGAAATCAAAAATATGCTGAAAGGAGTTTTGGAAAATCAACTTGCCCTTCAAGACATGGTCAGAACCAACCATGAGATTTATTCCTTAAAGCAGCACGCAGTTGATACCAGGATGGACTCTATTAAAGGAAAGCTTGACATCTTGGCTCAACATTCATTTGACAGCTCTGAGCACTTATTACTTAGAACCGGCAGTCTGGTCAGACAAACTGCTGCTATTGAATCTAGAATAAATGAACCGACTGTGGTTCGGCTTCGTGCAGCAGATTGGTCGTTGAAACCACCCATGCCTCCGGTTCTAGAAATGCTGCCCAATCCAACAATGCTAATGTTGATCAAGCCGCCCAAGATCAAGCTGCAGTTGATGATCAAGCCGCGCAAGCCAATATTGCTGAAAATGCTGAAGAAGTTATAGCTCCTGCTGCCGGTGATGAGATAGACTAGATTGTAATTTCTAAGTCTTTTGTGTTTTCTCTTATAATTCATGTACTTTGTAAGTTTCAAACCTTTATGATTGAATTATAATGAGAATGACTGCATAGCATTCTGTTTCCAAAACTTTGTTTATTCAAACTGCTTGTTTGTGAAAAATGCTTGCATTTCTTAAAACCTCATGCACTACATTCATCATGAAAATACTTTTAAGTGCATTTGCTTTAAACATTCAGTTTAAACATGCATTTCTGATTCTCAAAATCATATCATTCTATATGCATCTGAATGCATTTCTTTTCTATCTTTTCTTTATCTCCTTTGTTTTTGATAGATTAGAAATCTATGATCTAGCATAGTGTGTGCATTGACTTGGGACATGCAATTTCATGAAATTTATTTTGGACATGTTCTTACCAAGTACAATGTTTTTCTATTATCATAGTGTGGTAATGGCATCAATCAAATAGGGGGAGATTGTTAGGATTCATTGTTAGCACACCCACCTTAATTTGATTGATCTATGCCACGTGCCTTTTTATGGACTTTAGGGCCGCATGTAATGAAGTTCTACTTCAATTTTTAGATAAGTCCATTTCTAGATTTTTGATTGTCTAGGCTGAGTATAGTTCGGTTTTATACCTTAGCGGTTTAGTGCTTCAAGCCGTCATCTTGAGACCACCAGCATGGAGTCCTTCAGTTTTCATCAAACTGCAGTTTGCATGTTTGATGAAACCGCCCATCAAGATCATCCTTCAAACCGCTCCTATGCTTGGTGAAACCGCAGAGCAGTTATTGAAGAATTAAAGATATGTCATTTATTCCTTAGACAAACATTCCCCTTTTAACCGTAAAAGGATGTTGTTATGTCATGTCAAAATAACTCTAAGTTAACTTGGAGTTTCTGGAAGGAATGTCGGTTTGTCTATCAGTTTGAATTGTTTACCGTTAGTCCTTTCTGCAACAAAGGACAAATATCAGGTAGTGGTGCAACAACTACTTAGGACTACAAGACAAAACCAAGGACGAAAATGACAGCTCAACCAATGGGATTTCGACAGCACTGTACCCTTCAGATTTGATTCAAATCGTTACCCAACGGTCACAAGGGTGCTCTGCCTATAAATAGCCTCCATTATTCAACAATGAAGGTTGATGAGCTTCAAGAGATTCATTCCCAAGTGTTCAAGTTTTCTTTGAAGATTCAAACCCAGATATTCATATCTTCAAACCATCTCCTTAGCAAACCCAGTTTTCTTCATCAAAGCTTCAAGCCTAACAACCTTTTATATTCAGCCTTTACACCAAAAGACTTTCTTTTGCTCAACCATCATTTAGATACTTAGAGCATTTGATTTCTTTTCACACACACACCCGATTTATATGATCACATAGATTATATACTTCGAAAACACCGGTTGTTATTATAGCTTAGGTTAGACTTATTGTTTAGAGTTTAGATTCATCTTGTAAAACCTCCTCTAAATTTATACAAGTCTAGTAGCTATTAGAAAATCCTAGACTAACCATCTAGTTAGAGGACGTAGTTCATTTAAGAACGAACCTCTTCAATTTATGTGCTTGATCTTTATTTTCTGTCTTGGTATTTATCTTTCTTGTTTGTGGTCTTCAACTTGTCTCCATATACGAAATGACTTGAAAGATGAATTGTGTTTTCCTTTGAAATTTAAGTTTAACTATTCAGTTGCATCATAGTGTTTTCTCAACCTGAGTCAAACCTCCCAACTCTTTAACTAACCTATTTGGCCAAACCGCAAACTCCGCTGTGCATTTTATCAGTTCGGTTCTTGTGCTTTGAACCGCAGTTGGCCAAACTGATAAGTACTCGGTTGATTTTAAGGGTATTTTTGAAAAAATTTTGGACCGCTATCCACCCCCCCTCTAGCGGTTCTATACCCTTGTTTCCCTCTGGGACCAACACCAAGCTATCACCCTGTACCACGGCAAACCCACATCCGTCATAGGAGGAGTGCTTCCCCAAGGAAAAGGAGCCTATTACCGCTGGTTCCATGATATAGGGATGCCCCGGGATCAGATGCTAAACCGACTGCTAGAAATTGGGAAGATTGAGTTGCCCAGCCGCAATGTGTAGATACCCCGGGAAAACCCCACTTGGCTAGAGCGGTGAATTATCCTAGGATGTCTAATTGATTTTAAGAGTCGCCACCTGTAGATACCCCGGGGAACCACGGCTTGGCTCGAGCGGTGAGTTATCCTAGGATGTCTAACTTGTTTTAGATTGTTTAGAATCGCCACCTATGTTTTTAAAGGAACATAAGAAAAACCTAGAAATAGCCTAATTTATGTACAAAACCAGAGATTCGGGAGAGAAGGGTTCGGGGGTTAGGTGACGGAGTGGGAAGTACTTAAACACCCACTCCGCCCCGCTTATGCGGGTCTTGCTACTATTGGTGTTCTAATGCTAAATGTCCTTCAATTTATTAACAATGCTAACATTTATAATGTAAAGAAAAAAGGGGAAAAGAATGATTTTATTAATTTAATGCTAAATAATTACATATTGGACTAGTGCTAAATGATTAGATTAAGAAATGAAATATAAATTAAATGAAGTTTGGAATGTCGGGATGTAACCTTGGCCAAACTTCAATAGTGAAGTGGACTTTTGGTTGTATCCCTTTTTATGGAGATTGCATACTAGTAAGACTAGACAAATAAAATAAGAGAAGAAAAGAGATGTTGTACCTTAGGAAAGAGGACTTCAAACTTGGACTTGAAAATGGTGTTGTTGTAGAGAAAATGTTGTGCAAACACTTTGTGTAGTGTTTTGTAGAGAAGGATTGTTGAGATGATTTGTGTAGAGTTTTTGTTCAAGTCTCAAAAATTGGGTCAAAAAAGAAGTAGAGAAGAGATCCCCTCCAATGATGGATTGGAGGGGTTTTTATAGTTGAAAGGGGATGTTTTTGGTGCCAATTCGCGGTCACAAAGAAATATTTCCCGGGTGAAATCCATGCAAAATAAGCAAGAGAGGGATTCTTGGGAGAAAATCTGTAACTGACGCCCCAGAGGCGCGCGCTTCCAGATGTACCATCGGAAGGCGCGCGCTTCTGACCTCAAAAGGCGGAGGCGCGCGGCTTTGAAAAGGCAATTTTGACAGAATGGACTAGGAAGTTAATTCTGTTATGCAGTTCAGTCCAAAACTAACGGAATCGGTTAGGAACTTAACAGAAGTAACAGAAATTAACAAAAACAAGTTAAATAAAAATACTATGTATGCAATCGGGGTGAGAGGTCCAAGGCGGGGTGTCTACAGAGCCCCTCGGCGATGTGGATTGCGAAGCAAAACGCGTCGACGAAAGAGAGACAACCGCCGAGGACATCGACAAGAGAAAACAAAGACTCGATAAAGCAGGAATTTGAAATTACAAAGGATAGAAATGCGCTCCCTGTGTGAGCGACTTTTGCTGATGGAAGAGGTATGGTGATTTGAGCGGTCCACCATAGACCAAAATTGATGCGCGGTGCGGCATATTCTGATGCGCTGTGCGGCGGTATGGTGATTTGAGCGGTCCACCATAGACCAAAAATTGGTGCGCGGTGCGGCATATTCTGATGCGCTGTGCGGCGGTATGGTGATTTGAGCGGTCCACCATAGACCAAAATTGGTGCGCGGTGCGGCATATTCTGATGCGCTGTGCGGCGGTATGGTGATTTGAGCGGTCCACCATAGACCAAAAATTGGTGCGCGGTGCGGCATATTCTGATGCGCTGTGCGGCGGTATGGTGATTTGAGCGGTCCACCATAGACCAAAATTGGTGCGCGGTGCGGCATATTCTGATGCGCTGTGCGGCGGTATGGTGATTTGAGCGGTCCACCATAGACCAAAAATTGGTGCGCGGTGCGGCATATTCTGATGCGCTGTGCGGCACTTGTTGAATATGGTGCTTTGTGCGGCACCTGGTACTCTGTCCGGCACCTGTTATGTGTATGCTTTGCAGATATACGTGCTTGTGTGAGATGTGAAATAGGAATTGCGAGAGAAAATTGTGATTGTGGTGTGATATGATCTTGAAAGCACCTTTGTAATGAGAGAGAAGTAAGAATGTAGAAAGTGATCTTGTGTGCGGTGTGATTTTGAGGAAAGCGTCGGATGTATTCATACCTTCACTTACCATTTCCGCTTGAGTGGAGATGGATCCTTTATGTCCGCGGAGGATGCTTTGATGGAGAATGTCCATTCTTTAGATGTTGATGAGAGAATGCCCTTGATGTTGGGTTGGCGAGATGGTATTCTGGATGATGGGTTGGTCGTGCCAAAAGGCTGCCTACGTATCCCTTTAAGAGAGTCAGACCAGCGTAGTTCAAGGATGATGGAGAACGCTGGAGGAGAGGCTAGGAGCAAAGCAAAGTAAAGCACATAATTTTGCACAAAGAAGGAGAAAAAGAAAGAAAAAATCTATTTTTTTTTTATTTTTTATTTTTTTTTTTTTTTAAGTTCGTGGATGAACCATTTTAGCCATTGTGTGTTTGTAAAGCCAACCCAAGATCAAGTCATGCTCAGTCGAAGTCCGGATTGCCTCGCTTGAATTCTGTTGTCGCCGGTGTGCCCAACGAAGATTGATGTCTAGCCCCAAGAGATTTGTCGATTATGGGGCTTCAAAAGGCTTTTGATGCCGAGATGAGGGGTTGCTGATTGTAAAGCCCCTAGAATGCCTTTGATGCCAAATTTTGAGGGACTTGCATAGCTCCAAGATAAATCAGCTCTTGGCCCATTCGAGTAAATCGCCCTTTGCCGTTGTACTGAGCAAGCCCCAAGAGGAGATCGTTGATGCCAAGCTTCGAGAGATTGCAAAGCCCCAAGTGTCGTGGGCTTGTAGATGGCGAGATGTGAAGACCTTTCATTGTAAAGCCCCAAATTACCTCGTGATTGGCTCGGCATTGAGAGCGGGTGTACCGTTTGGTAGAATTCTTGATAGAGATCTCCTTCTTGCTCTTACTGGGGAGATGAATGGCCTCATTGTGGTCGATACCCAAATGGCTGAGAGCTTATGTCAAAGGATGCAGTAATATCTTGCGGTGCCGTCGAGGTCGCGGAGGATAAGGTCTTGGCGTGATAAAGTCTCAAATGAGTATGCTTGCTTGACTCTTCTTGAGTTGAACTAATGACGGATCTTCGGATGCAACTAGTGCTGTGGCCCAACTTTATCTGAGCTGCACCTTGTGCTTTTTGATCTTGGAGAAGGGGGTGCTGAATTGCAGAAACATTGGGATTGGCCGTGGCATTTCCCGCTATAACCCTGTTTTGATTAGAGTTTAGCATATTGAATCTTTTTCCTTTTCTCTAAGACTTTCTTCATGATCTCGTTGAAAGTTCTAAGAAAAATCATCAACTTCATTCATAACATCGGAGTCTTCATTTAAAACCAAGAGGCATTTGACTTGAAGTGTTGAGAGACCTTTGAAGCTTGATCTCTTTCATGGAGCCATAAGACTACTCCACATTGCATTGCTTGAGCATTGTTTCCCAAAAGACTGTTGGTTGCGAAGCCCCAATATTGCCCTTTGCTCGGATTACTGTAATGCCGTAGCCCAAAAGATTGTAGATTGCGGAGCCCTTGGAGACCTTCGGTGCCGAATTGAGGAAGCTTCCAATGTTGCACATGACTTGGCTGGGGATACTGCTGGGGAGTTAATTGCTCTTTGCCGAGGGAGCCTTTAAGACTTGACCGTAGCCCCTAGAGTGCCATCATTGATTGCGAGAAAGGTCCATCCTTGATCGGGGGAACGAGCATGGATACACGCGACAAGAGGGATTTTTGACATCCCTTTTGGGAGACTTTGAGGATAGTCTCACACATCTTTCTCGAAAATAGCCTCTAGGGTGTATTGATTGTCAAGTGAAGCAAAAGAAGTCCTTGTCCTTGAGTCACATAGCCCCTAGGGCGTCACCATTTATTGAGCAAAGCAAGAGTGACTCATCCTCGTGCGAGGGAACAAACATGAGAGGATATGGCAAGAGCTACTCCATTTCTCGGGAGCCTTTCGGCGTACTTTAGAAGCACATACTTGGAGAAGCTTTGAAAACTGAGACACATGTTGTTGCTATTTGTTGCCCAAGCCAATTGACTAGCTAGGGATTATTTGTGCAACCTCGTGCCCTTTTATGATGGGCCCGTTCTGGGATGGGTCTTGGCTACCACGGGCCTTCTTTTCATGAACCCAAAAACGCACACTGCTGGAGAATGATGCCAATAACCCAAAACAACCTTTGATGGTGCTATATCTTGTCCAGCCTTTTGAAATCCCAAAGTTGACTCGGTGGGGAATTGACTTGCTGAGGAGATTCAATGTAGAACTTGTCTTCTTTAGAGGCCGGGGATCTCCATTTCTCTTTCCCTTCTCTCTCTCACTCTCTCATTTTTTTTTTATGACGCACCCTGTTTTTTGCCTAGACCGCCCTTTCGGGTTTTCAATCTAGCGGGCATCTCTTTTGCGTCTTCATCACTTTTTTTTTTTTTTACTCAATTGATGAGGAAGTGTGCATTGACTCTAGCTGAGGAGATAAGACATGTGATTTTGCGGTGGACACCTTTTGTCACTAATGATGAGTGACATTGACTTGACTAGGGAAGTGTCCCTAGTATTGACATGTATTTATTTTTTTATTGAATTGAATGACTCATGAAGGCAAGTAAGTCATTAAGAGAGAAGAGAAGGAAAGCCCCAATTTGATTGCAAGAAATTGGGAGTATGCAGAAAGAATAGAAGTCCCTAGACTCGACAAGGAGCGCGAAATGATTCCAAATCTAAGAAAGTTGTTCAATCTTTTTGGTGATTAATTCATTGGCAAATGAATCGTACAAAGATGTCTTGACAAGTTAGAGATGAAGGCCAATCACCATAACGCGCTAGGGCTAAACATATCTTCTTTCTTGCATGAGACCGGACCCGCAGGTTGCCTACGTTCCTCCAGTGTAGAGGCTCAGTTCACCGTAGTTCTTGTGGATTCTCCATTCTTCGTGATGAATTGTTGCTTCGTCCTTCGTTGGTGGATGATGATGATGATCTTGATGTGAACTTCTTTGATTGAGGGGGATTTTTTTTATTTTTTTTTTGTGCTCTAACTTTTGCCTAGGTTGATTTGATGGTTTCAACCTAGCGAGCTCTTTTTTTTTTTTTTTTTTTTTTAATCCCCCTTTGAAAACTTTGCTTGACTTCTTCATGATTGTTGCTCCACCTTGTTTGTCTTGGCTTCGTAGTTGATGTTGGCGTCGATGTTTAGCCCCTAGGCGTTCAAGCGATGACGTTCATTCCAAAACTTGTTTAGACATTTTTTTCATCATTTTGCCTAGAATTAATTGAACAACTTGGAAGAGTGTATGAGGACAAGAACGACTTTTATTTGATGACTCAATGGACTCGAACATTTAAAATAGGACGAGAGAAAACATTAATGCACACATTAGAGGACTTTGACTCTTTTTTTTTTTTATTCCTACTACTAGGTAGAGAAAGAGAAACGGAGATTGCTGTCGTCGTCTTTGCCGTTGTAGTCTCCTTGCGGCATGATCTCTTGTTGAAGGCCCATTTCAAAACCAAGCTTTTTCCTTGATGGGTTCTTGCATGTTGCCATTCTCTAGCGGTTGCTCTTCACCCACAGTAAATTCGCCGTCGTCGAACAAATCTTGGATGATGTTTCGGAGAAGGAAGCACCCTTCGGTAGTATGGCCACTATGCTTGTGGTAGCCGCACCATTCACTATGTGCATGATTTTTCAGTATCGCCTTCGGCTTGTACCCCTCCAAAGGTTTGATCTTCCCTCTTGCCACCAAAATTTCAAATGCCTCGGCTTGGGTTACTCCTTGGAGAGGAGTGAAAACTCGGTTGTTGGTGGTACCTTTGTAGCTTTTGAGGGACGGGCCACTTGAGCATGCTTTACCCTTAAACTTTGCTTTGCCGTCGGTGAGCTCTTGCAAACGGGCTTTGAGTTCGGAAACCTCTTCCTCGTGAATTCTTCTTTCATAATCAAGACGAGCCTTGAGTTCGGAAACCTCTTCTTTGTGAATCCTCTTGTCGACATCGAAACGGGCTTGCCACAAATTGTCTTTACGGTGGGCATCCTCGACAATCCTATCCATTTGTTCCCCCATTGATTTCATTACGTTGAGTAACCCTTCGTTGGACACGAAATCATTTCCACCGTTGTTGTTGTTGCCGTTGGAAGCCATTGGACCTATTGAAATAGCACGGTTGATCTTAGATTGGCCCCACAAACACCTTTTGGATAAAATGAATTAACCCACAAACAAGGAAAAAGACTCAACCACATAAGGAAAATAGTGGAATCGTCACACTAGTATATAGACCTTCTCGCGGTCCCATATACTCATCGGATTCCACCACGCTTGTGAGCCCTACATGTGTCGGGATTAAACTAAATTAATGTAGTAAATCATACATGCGGGGACGGATTTTTATTTTCATCCAAAATAGCCACTTTTGGGGACGGAGTTTTATTTCGTCCATTGCAACAAATTGGCATGTATGATTTGAAGACATTAGTTTAGGGAAATCTCGGCACATGGAAACCGACTTGAGTCACGGAGTGTTAGACCCTAGACTAGAATTGTGTGGCTTGTGCTCGGCTTGAATATGAGGCTCAAAGGTCACCCCCGGCATGTAGTCATGAACTACGCCACGGGCTGAGGTTTACCGCTTCGAAAGAGCCAAGGTCGAGTGGAGCTTGAAACTTTCTAGGACGGGCCTCGACGGGTTTGGGGTTGGACTTGTGCGACTCGATAGTGAGCAGTTGATAAGAATATGTGCATGTAGTGTGAGGTCTAACATGTGACAAAACATATTTTTTTTTTTTTTTTTTAAAGGAAATAAAAAAAAACAAATAAGCACGTAATTTACAACTTTCGAATCACCCGTGTGACCGATAAAAATAAACAGAAAGTAAATAAATTGTATGCAGGCCCGGTGCCCACACACTGTCATTCTGTTCTGTTTCTGTGCACTGTTCTGTTCCGGGAATGCGCCCAGAAGCGCGCGCATTGGGTTGCCTATGCGGAAGGCGCGCGCGTGAGAGGAAGCAGGGCAGAGGCGCCCGCTTCTGGGTGAGAACCTGCAAATCAGCGGGTTCAAGGGATTGTCTTGACCCTTAATTAAGAAAACTTTCCCCTGCAGAATTTGTTTGCACAGAAACATGGAATTGAAGGACAAGAAAGGAGGCGGGCGATTCTGGTAATAAGGGTCGGACGCGCGCGCTTTAGGCCAAGAAGGCCGGAGGCGCGCGCTTCCTACCCTTTTTACCAGATTGCCCAGAAAACAGAATAAAAGAACACCAAAAATGAAAACGCAAGTTTAACCCTCTATCATCCCCAGCGGAGTCGCCACTGTAGATACCCCGGGGAACCACGGCTTGGCTAGAGCGGTGAGTTATCCTAGGATGTCTAACTTGTTTTAGATTGTTTAGAGTCGCCACCTATGTTTTTAAAGGAACATAAGAAAAACCTAGAAATAGCCTAATTTATGTACAAAACCAGAGATTCGGGAGAGAAGGGTTCGGGGGTTAGGTGACGGAGTGGGAAGTACTTAAACACCCACTCCGCCCCGCTTATGCGGGTCTTGCTACTATTGGTGTTCTAATGCTAAATGTCCTTCAATTTATTACAATGCTAACAATTATAATGTAAAGAAAAAAGGGGAAAAGAATGATTTTATTAATTTAATGCTAAATAATTACATATTGGACTAGTGCTAAATGATTAGATTAAGAAATGAAATATAAATTAAATGAAGTTTGGAATGTCGGGATGTAACCTTGGCCAAACTTCAATAGTGAAGTGGACTTTTGGTTGTATCCCTTTTTATGGAGATTGCATACTAGTAAGACTAGACAAATAAAATAAGAGAAGAAAAGAGATGTTGTACCTTAGGAAAGAGGACTTCAAACTTGGACTTGAAAATGGTGTTGTTGTAGAGAAAATGTTGTGCAAACACTTTGTGTAGTGTTTTGTAGAGAAGGATTGTTGAGATGATTTGTGTAGAGTTTTTGTTCAAGTCTCAAAAATTGGGTCAAAAAAGAAGTAGAGAAGAGATCCCCTCCAATGATGGATTGGAGGGGTTTTTATAGTTGAAAGGGGATGTTTTTGGTGCCAATTCGCGGTCACAAAGAAATATTTCCCGGGTGAAATCCATGCAAAATAAGCAAGAGAGGGATTCTTGGGAGAAAATCTGTAACTGACGCCCCAGAGGCGCGCGCTTCCAGATGTACCATCGGAAGGCGCGCGCTTCTGACCTCAAAAGGCGGAGGCGCGCGGCTTTGAAAAGGCAATTTTGACAGAATGGACTAGGAAGTTAATTCTGTTATGCAGTTCAGTCCAAAACTAACGGAATCGGTTAGGAACTTAACAGAAGTAACAGAAATTAACAAAAACAAGTTAAATAAAAATACTATGTATGCAATCGGGGTGAGAGGTCCAAGGCGGGGTGTCTACACCACCCACGTTTTTGAGGAACGTAAGAAAAACCTAAAAAGAGCCAATTTTATATACAAAACCAGTGATTCGGGAAAAGATGGGTTCGGGGGTTAGGTGTCGGAGTGGGAAGTACTTAAACACCCACTCCGCCCCGCTTACGCGGGTCTTGCTACTTTTGGTGTTCTAATGCTAAATTTCCTTCAATAAAAAGTGCTAACAATTAAAATGAAAAGAAAGGGGAAATAAAAAGATAAATGATTTTATTGATTTAATTTATGCTAAAGATTACATGTTGAATTATCTTAACAATTACATTAATAATGAAATGTGGAGATTAAAGTAGAGATTAAAATGTAGGGAGATAACCTTAACCAACTTTAATGTAGTAAAGTGGTCATTTGGTCATGTCCTATTGATGGGGATTGCATACATTACCAAGACATGTGAAAATAAGAGAAGAAGAATAAAATACCTTAAGAAAGTGGGCTTCAAACTTGGACTTGAAAATGGTGTTGTTGTAAGGCAATTGTTGTAGAACAATTTGTGTAGAGTTTTGTTGTGTTAAACTCTTGTTGGGAGAACTCTTGTAAAGAGAATTATTGGGAGAATTGTGTATAGTGTATTTGTGTAGAGATTTCAAGTCAAAAAAGAAGGTCCTTTCTAAGGTAGAAGAATGTGGTTTTTATAGGTAAAAAGGAGAGGGAAAGGTTGGAGGGAAAAGATGATCATCCATGTGAAATGGAATTGACCAATCAAAAATAAGATAAATAAAATAATAAATAAAATAAATAAAATAAAATAAAATAAAAAGGAAATATTTTGTTTTAAAGAAAATGCTTAGAATGTGGGATTGGGAGTTACAAAACTAGGGGGGATGAATGTGTGTAAAAAGAGTGTTTTTTGTGATCAAGAAAGGATGTTGTAAATAAGAAAAGGGAGGGAAAAATAGTGCAATCCGTTACTGCCATATCGGGAGGCGCGCGCTTCCAGATTTTGGGGCGAGAGGCGCGTGCGGGCCCTGGAAAGTATCGGAGGCGCCCGCGTCTGAGAAAGACAAAATGACAGAATGACTCTAAAATTAATTCTGTTATGCAGTTTAGTCCAAAACTAACGGAATCAGTTAGGAACTTAACCGAAGTAACAGAAATTAACAAAAACAAGTTAAATAAAAATACTATGTATGCAATCAGGGTGAGAGGTCCCAGGCGCGGTGTCTACATAGCCCCTCGACGCCGTGGATCGCAAAGCAAAACGCGTCGACGAAAGAAAGACAACCACCGAGGACATCGACAAGAGAAAACAAAGACTCGATAAAACATGAATTTGAAATTTGCGAAGGATAGGGGTGCGCTCCCTGTGTAAGCGGCTTTATTGATATATAAAAGATATGGCGGGATCCGTTTTGCTGAAGCGGGATCCGTTTACTGAAGCGGGATCCGTTTGCTGATGCAGGATCCGTTTGCTGAAGCGGGATCTGTTTGCTGATGCGGGATCCATTTGCTGATGCGGGATCCGTTTGCTGAAGCGGGATCCGTTTGCTAAAGCGGGATCCGTTTGCTGAAGCGTGATCCGTTTCCTGAAGCGTGATCCGTTTCCTGAAGCGGGATCCGTTTCCTGAAGCGGGATCCATTTGCTGAAGCGGGATCCGTTTGCTGATGGCGGGATCCGTTTGCTGATGGCGGGATCCGTTTGCTGAAGCGGGATCCGTTTGCTGATGGCAGGATCCGTTTGCTGATGCGGGATCCGTTTGCTGAAGCGGGATCCGTTTGCTGAAGCGGGATCCGTTTGCTGATGCGGGATCCGTTTGCTGAAGCGGGATCCGTTTGCTGATGCGGGATCCGTTTGCTGATGCGGGATCCATTTGCTGATGCGGGATCCATTTGCGGATGGCGGGAACCGAGGCTCCGTCTGCCAATATGTGAAATTGTTGTGTTGCTTTATGGAAAGGTGGTGATTTTGCGGCTCACCATGGACCGAGTTGTTGTTATTGAACTGTAATTGTTTGACTCTGTGAGATGCAGGCGTAGTTAACGGTGGATCACTTTCTGCTGGGGATGAAGTACCTTGAGTTGCAGATGCTGTTGACCTTGTGGTGGTACCTGTTAAGTGTGTGCTTTGCAGGTATATGTGCTTGTGATATGTATGAGATGTGAAATGGCAGTTATGAGAGAAATTGTGCTTGTGGTGTGATGTGATTTGAAGGTAGTTTTGAATGAGAGAGAATTTTTGTAAGAATGGAGAAAGTGATTTTGTGTGCGGTGTGATTTGAGGAAAGCCTCAGATGTATTCATACCTTCACTTACCATTGCCTTTGGATGGATTAGTGTTGTGGTGGTGGATGCCTTGATGCTTTTGATGAAGAATGTCCATGCGTTGGATGGAGAATGATGACGTTGGTGATGATGAATTGTTTTTGCCTTTGATGGAGTGTCGGTGAGATGGTATTCTGGGTGATGGGTTGGTCGTGCCAAAAGGCTGCCTACGTATCCCTTTAAGAGAATCAGACCAGCGTAGTTCAAGGATGATGGAGAGTTCCGGGGGAGAATGCTAGGAGCAAAGCAAAAAGGAAACACATAATTTTGGCCAAGAAAAGAAAAAAGAAAATAAAATCTTTTTTTTAAAAAAAAAAATAGAAAGAAAAGAATATGCACACACGTGAGAAAAATATTTTTTTTTAGTTCGTGGGTGAACCATTTTAACCATTGTGTGTTTGTAAAGCCAACCCAAGATCATGTCATGTTCAATCGAATTCCGGATTGCCTTGCTTGAATTCTGTCGTCGTTGCCATTGTGTCCAACGAAAAGTGATTTCTAGCCCCAAGAGATGTGTCAGTTATGGGGCTCCAAAAGACATTCGATGCCTAGATAAGGGGTTGCTGATTGTAAAGCCCCTAGAATGCCTTTGATGCCAAACTATGAGAGACTTGCATATCCCCAAGATGAATCAACTCTTGACCTTTTCAAATAAATCGCCTTTTGTTGTTGACGTGAGCAAGCTCCAAGAGAAGATCATTGATACCAAGCTTCGAGAGATTACTAAGCCCCAAGTGTCGTGGGCTTGTTGTTTGCGAGCTTGTAGATGGCGGGATGTAAAGAACTTTTGGTGTGAAGCTCCAACTTATCTTGGCATTGTATTGAGAGCAGATGCACCATTAGGTAGAACTCATGAAAGTGATCTTCCTCTTGTTTGGAGATAAATGGCCCTTTTTTTGTGGTTGGTACCCAAGTGGCAGAGGGTCCATGTTGAAAATGCAGTAGAATCTTTGGAAAATGTCTCGTGGGAGATGGTGATGTTGTTGCGGATGATAGGGTTTTGACATGATAAAGTCTAAAACGGTACGTTTTCTTGAGTCTTCTTGAGTCGAACTAATAACGGATGTTCGGATGCAACTTGTGCTTTTGATCTTGGAGAAGGGGGTGCAGTACTTACAGAAAGATTGGGATTGGCCGAGGCATTTCCCGCTATAACCCAGTCATGTGAGTTTAGCATATTGAATCTTTTTCCTTTTCTCTAAGACTTCCTTCATAATCTCGCTGAAAGTTTTAACAAAAATCATCAAATTCATTCATAACATTGGAGCCCTTATTCAAAGTCGTGGGAGATGGTGATGTTGTTGTGGAAGATATGGCCTTGGCATGATAAAATCTCAAACTCTATGTTTTCTTGAGTCTTCTTGAGTTGAACTAATAACGGATCTTCGGGTGCAGCCTGTGCTTTTGATCTTGGAGAAGGGGGTGCAGTATGTAACGACCCGAAAACCCGTATCTATTTTCTTAGTAAAAATATTTGTTTGTTTATTTATTTAATTAATTATTTATGTGTGCATTTTAGTGTTTCATAATATTTTATGCCTAGCATTTTAATTGATCATTTGTGCTAGTGTAGAGTTATTGGGTCTTAGTTGTTAGTGGGGAGTATGGGTTTATGTGTTCTAGTTGGGTCTAGAGGGGGCCTAGGTGAAACATTTTATTTCTTCATCCTACTCCTTCCTCCTCCCTCCTCCCTCACCTCACATTTTCATTTCTCTCTCTCTCTCTCTCCTCCATTGTTGGGTAAAGAAAAGGTAAGAATTCTCCCTCCTTCTCTCTTCATTTTGACCATCTTCCTCCCATTATTTCTTAATGCTCATTTTATGAAAAATGTTTAGATCATCGCTAGGATCGTGTAGAGCTAAGAAAATTCGAATTCCATCATCTTTGATAAATTCCAAGTAAGTTGCTTTTCCCCCATTTTTATGCTAAAATGTTCATCACTTGTTTGAATGATGCTTTAGTGATATATATGATGTTTTGGTTGAGTTTGTAATTTATTTGGATTTTTGGTTAAATTTGTGATAATATGAATGTTGGGATTAAATCTTAGTTTGGGTTGATAGATGTTATTATTTAGGTCCCTTATAAGTTTATGAGTTGTTTGGGTTCATTGTTAGGCTTGTTAGAAGGATTGATTTTGAGAAATTTGTGGATTGGTAAGAAGATGTGAAGAACCCAGTTTCTTTCTACCCAGATCGCCGACCGGGCGCCCGCCCGGATTGAGCCAGGCGCCCGCCCACCTGGCCAAATTCCTCCGACCAACCTTCTGCCTAAATGAGCGCCCGCATGACCATTGGTGAGCGCCCGCCCGCCCCCTGTTCCTGGAAATCTTCCTTTTGATTGTTTAAGACTAGGTTTCATTCTTAGTCTAGGTTTTGAGTACTATTCTATTTAACTTGTATGAGCATAGTGGAACACTCTAGTGTTTGAAATGGTTCCATTGTGAACAATTGTGTTGCGGAATTGGTCAAAGTATTGTTGAGAATGTTTGGGCATCTTGTAATGTGTTCATGATTGTTCCAATCGAATTGATTTTCGGGTAAGACTTGGTCTAGGTTTTAGGCGATGTCCTATAGTACCTAGAGGGTTGTTATTGAACACCAAAGTGTATGGTTTAGTCCGGTTGTGATCATGTTCTAATAAGTGTAACCTTTTGGATTCGTTTGGGGTGTTTAGAATTGGTTCGTTATGAACGGATGTAAAGCGTGAATTGGCAATTGGGTACCTACGGTTTGATTAACCTTAAGGTGTATTCATTCGGATTTCCTATTGGAATTCTAGGTGTGATGAGATGGTTGAGTTCATAGTCCTAGTACATCTTCATGAGTAAACGTTTAGGGAAATTTTAGTAATAGCCATTGTACCATTTGTGAGCGACCATTTGGGTTGTGCTCTTTATGAGTAACTTGTGAGTATCATCTTTAGGATGCGTTTGGTATGGTCCCTTATCATGGAATCATCATGTTTTTATGGCCAATGTTGTTGGGTCCTCCATGAGCAATCTCGTTTATCGTTGTTGGACTCTTTTATGAGAAACTTCTTGTACTCGTTATTGTTGATCTTTTCATGAGTAACCGTTTGCATCTTTTGTGATGAGCTTGGCTTGGTTCCCTACTTTGAAATCATTTGTTCCCCCATGGCTCTTATTATGTTGAAGAGCCTTTGGTTGGACACGGAAGTATTCTCACCCTTGTTGTTGTTGCCGCTTGAAGCCATTGGACCTATGGAGAGAACATGGTTGATCTTAGGGTGGTCCCACAAATACCTTTTGAACCAAATGATTTAACCCATGAACAAGAGAAAAGACTCAAACCACATAAAGAAAAATGACTTTTTTTATTTATTTACAAAAGTCGGAAGGACGTAGTCCTTTTTGGGGTTTCTAGAAAAGAAAAATAGTGGAATCGTCACACTAGTATATAGACCTTCTCGCGGTCCCATATACTCTTCGGATTCCACCACGCTTGTGATTCCTACATGTGTCCGGATTAAACTAAATTAATGTCATAAAGCATACATGCGGGGACAGATTTTTTACTTTCGTCCATAATAACCACTTTGGGGACGGATTTTTATTTCGTCCATGACAACCGTTTGTTTCTCTTGGAAACGGCATGTATGATTTGATGACATTAGTTTAGGGAAATCTCGGTACATGAAAACCGACTTGGTCACGGAGTGTTAGAACCTAAACTAAGAATTGTGTGGCTTGTGCTCGGCTAAAGAGAGGCTTAAAGGTCACCCCCGGCATGTAGTCGTGAACTACGCCACGGGCTTAGGTTTACCGCTTCGGAAGAGTCAAGGTCGAGTGGACTTGAAACTTCCTAGGACGGGCCTCGACGGGTTTGGGGTTGGACTTGTGCGACTCGATTGTGAGCAATTAATAATAATATGTGCATGTAGTGTGAGGTCAAGCCAAGTGACAAAATATTTTTTTAAAAGAAAATGAAAGCAAAAAAGCACATAATTTACAACTTTCGAATCACCCGTGTGACCGATAAAAAAAATAAACAGAACAAAAAAAGGAGGTTCTGTGCAGGCCCGGTGCCCACACTGTCATTCTATTTTGTTTCTGTGCTATTCACTGTTCTGTTTCTGGGAAATTGTCCAGACGCGCGTGACACGCCCCCAAGTCCCGGGATTCCCTAATAGAACCTTGAACCTGGTGCGCGTGACTAACAAGAAACGAGAAACTGAATGACATCTGCTTATATCAAACTGACATCATATACATACTCAAGAGGAACGAGCTAAGTTAGCTCACAACGAGTTCTATACCAAGAAATTCAAACCAAAAGGTTATACACAGCGGAAAACATGCCTAGCACATACGCTGGCATTACAAGAACACTATACAAGTCTACCCAATATACTGATTCTAAACAACTGATACAAAATCGTCCTCACCAAAACTGGAAAGGATAACAATCCCCAAACAAGAACAACCTGCCAAGTAGGCCCCTACTAAGTCGAGCCTCACAGCGAATTACCACTTGCTTTCCTGGGGGGGGGAATCAAATAAACAAGGAACGGGGTGAGATAAATCTCAGTAAGTTACTAGATACAAGTACATAACATGTTATCATGTAATCATGCAAATCAAGAAGATTGTCAAGTAATCATGCTCAAGATGTCATCAAGTAACAAGTATATGAGAGGCTAAGCCAACTCATCAAGTAACTAGCGCATAAGGCTAAACTAACACGTTACAAAGGATATTCCAACCTTATTCCTCCCAAGTAAACCATTGTTGTCGTTGCTTATTGCAGTTGACAAATCACGATCAATCAAGTTGCTGCTGTGCAGTACACAAGAGGACCCGGTAACCAGTGTCACTCACAAGAACAAGATTCACGAGGTGTTCACGAGTTTAGCATTCACTTAAGTCAGGCGTATTTCTCCAACCAAGGAAGCTATGCCCTTACTATGGCCTGTAGTAAGGGGTCAAACGCAAATACATAGGGACCCGATTATCACTTAAGCCCCAGCTGTCGCGATAAGCGTGAACCTATATATTTCCGAACAAGCAAGGTGACCAGCTGGACTCACACAAGAATGCATAAGTAGATGTTTACTTGAACTACAAGAGCATAGAACTAAGTCCAAAAGTAGTGGACTAGCTCTTCAGGAACCATGTAATCATGTGCTCACCAAATACAAGTACACGTATGCTATATTTGCAAATATAATTTAGTCGAACACTGGCACATAATGTGTCCACGTAACACAATCAAGCCAAATTAGAGTCTATTAATAACAGACCCCAACCAAGTAGTAGGGTATGTCATACTATCTTACTTTGTTATATGAAATATTTGCACGTACATATTCATATAATCTTTAACACACTATTGTGTCTATCACGATATCCTTACTTCCAAGTAGAGCCCAACATCTTAGACTCTAAGCACGTGGTCGAATAGGTCGTATTGTACCTAGTCACAATCATACCTCGCGTATATGTATCGTTAATAATCGAATACATTTTCTAACACATATTGTGTTCTATAATCATTGTTTTATGAATTATCTTCATATTACACTAGGCCTTATTTCTTTAGGAACCCATCTCAGGAACAGGATATTTTCTTTATACTTTATATACTTCATTGAGTATATGCATGACTAAAACCAAGTACTCGCACATTATCAAGTAGTCAACAAGCCACATTTTATAAAGTATTATATTCAAGTATGTCTTAGAGTTGATCATTCTCTATCTAGTTTCACATTCCAATTCTTTGGTTATTCATACCATATATCACGTAGTCAACAAGCCACATTTTATCAAGTAATTATGTGCAAGATTTGCACATACACATCAAAGATAGTTCTAACACGTTAGTGCTTGTTCATAGCACTTTCAAGTTTATTACCATACACATGTATTGGTTTCAAGGCATGTACAAGATTTTATCATCTTACATTCAAGTTCTCAATCCACTTCTATAGATGTTCAAGACATGTACAAGAATTAATTATCTTATACTCAAGTTATTATTCCAATCTTTGGATATTCAAGTCATATACAAGATTTAATTTTCTTATACTTCAAGTTCAAGATAAGTAAAAGAGTTATACATCTCATACTTACAAGTTCTTAATTCTATACTTTGGATGTTCAAGCTCAAGACATTATTCTAGTACCCATAAGGTGCACAAACATTAGTTTCAAGACACATATAACACATTAGTGCTTGGTCATAGCACTTTCAAGACAATTAAAAGAGTTATTACTCTTAGGCTCAAATTCTCTATTCAAATCATTGAATAATCATGTTCAAGACTCACTTCTGATGCCCCTAAGGTATCAAAACACTTTCTAGGACATCTTATACTAAGGCTATATGCCTTAGGAGGGGTAAGCTTTTATTTCAATTTAGATTTAAAACACTTTTGTTGAAACAGGGGACCGGGCGGGCGCCTACGATGGACCGGGCGGCCGCTCATTATAGCACTTTTGAAACCAAAACTTCTGATGAAATGGGCGGGCGCTTGGTATCTATGTGGGCGGGCACCTGGTACAATTTTCAGCAAACACTAAATTTCTTTCCAGGCCTAAAATTCTCCGTCCCAAGCGTAGGAGTATACTTTCACTAACCCTTAGGCAATACCCAGGACACTATTTCAAGCTCAATTCTTTGTTTTTACCGTCCCACAAATAATAGGATAATTTCCTTTTATTCCAATTAAATATTTCACCGTCCCAAAAGTATAAGTATAATTTTCTAATATACTAATATAATCATTTTAGGGATACTTCCATTCATTTCCCCGTACCACAAATAATGGTACAATTTTTCTAATAATATTTAAATCAAGTTACTATTTTACCGTCTCACGAATAGGAGTATAATTTTCTTTAACACTTGCGAACCCATTTTAGATTCAAGTTCTCTGTACATAGTCTAAAATTACTCCATTCGTCCCAATTTTAGAAGTATCACAAAACTCATTCAAATCACGAAATTAACAAGCACAAGTATCAAGAATAACATATAGGCATGTTATTACAAGCAAGGGGAGCTAGTGACTTACCTATTCCAAAATCAAGTTCACCCAAACTAATTTCTATTCGGCAGGAAACGATCTATTCAGCGCCACGAATATTTATCCGGGATCAGAATCACGAACAGAGGAATATTTAATCGCGAGGAGTCGAGAATAGGGTAAAACTTTAACTTTCTTTTGAGACGGAGAGAAGGATCGAGAGAAACTGAGAATTCTCTTTCCCAGAGAAAGAAGGAAGGATATTTATCCTTAATACTTTCCAATAATTGCAATTAGGTCCTCCAAGTTTCAATTTGAGCATTTTAGCCCCTAAACTTTAATTTTCACAAATGACCCTAATGTTCCAACTTTGAACACATAGGACCTAAACTTGCTCAATTAGTTAAATAATTAACTCAATTAAAATAGCATACAATTATGCAAGACAAGAATTTAACAAGAATTAGGACGGGCGTTACATCCTCCCCTCCTTAAAGAAAATTCGTCCTCGAATTTTACTGATCTAAATTATAACACATATAAATAACAAATAGAACTCAAGAATAGCAAGAATATGGTATACCACACCATATTATCAATTACCTGCGAGTATTATTCTCACATAACCTTCTCGATACCGTGACTTTCCCATGAAACTTTCACAAGAAGTATTCGTGCTCAAGACAAGAATCAAGAATCCATACAAGCAATTACCCATATACTAAGTAATTCGTGTGATGGAATTTCCACTAAATAGCAAGCTCATACAATAGCCACAAGGAAATCCACTTCACATGCTCGCAACATATGATCAAGAATCGACCTCGGTTAAATATCCAGAGTGCTCAGAAATTTATCATAATCAAGATGTAAAACAAGGTGTAGAACAAGATGTAGAACAAGAATCCCTATCATATATTATATCCACGGGTATCCCATGTAATCAAGATGTATCGATCATAACATCACAACACATAAAGTCAAGCAGACTTGATTAATCAATCCACTATAACCAATATCATTGGGACTTATCTATTAAATGATAATCCTTGCACGAAATCCATCGCAATATATTCATATATTCACAAATCTCGAAGGATTATAACAAATCAAACGATCTCTGATATTCTGCTTTCAAATAATCGCAATTCAAGGATTTAGTTGAATACTCAGAAATTTTCTCACATTCAGTACCATCAATCATGAAATACAAGTCTTTATGTTCAATGAATCCGCTAATACAATAGCCGTAGGATCACAATCAATTTCAAGTCATGAGTAGAATTATTCTATTCATAAAGATTCAATCTCCTCGAAGTATATACAAGTACGTTACAATTTTGAATTAACACACGTTTTATCTCTTGTTCGAGCTTCACTATGCATAATGAATTTATCATATCCACTATATTGGTGAATCTTGACACATACACGAGAAAATAGTAACACTGGTCATATCCTCCAAATAACCATCATACTAGTCGAATCCACTAGGCAAGGTCAAATACTGAAGTTATGGTCATCCATCATTTCAATATTTGAAAATTGGCTTCACGTTTATCAATCCATCGGAATGTGTAGCTTTCCGTCTCAAATGGTTAATGATAGAGCTACCTTCGAAATTCATTAATGAATCTCTAACAAGATCAAGAAAATCTCAAGAATAATCGTACCTCGGTTATTTCCACTTGTACAGGTCAATAAAGATACTCACTTCAGGCATCCACTTCAAGGTAATAGATCCTCTATCTCTTGCTAACTTTTGGAAACAATTATTTATCTCAAGAAATTTCAATACAATCAATTCTCAGTCTGCGACTTGGTATACACCACTAGGTCATTAATCACGTCATCGCAAAGAAATCAAATTATGGTTTGAAGATATCATTCATCAAATCCATCAATGCTGCTAGATCATATATCAATCGAAATAACATAATCACGAATTCATAACGAGCATACCTGATATGAGAAGATGTCTTCAGTATATCCTCATAGTTGACTTTCCAACTAATGGTAGCCACTTATCAATCAAACACTGAATAGACCATTGATTAACTTCAGGGATCAAATAAACCATCCATACACGATAACAAGTACTGGTTCATTATAGTCACCTGGTTGAACTCTTTGCATTCAATATGAAATCACAAGGTACCATATCTCTTCATGCCAATCAATACAGATACACCCCACGCAGATATACTAAGCTGGGTGAATCCTCTATCAAGAAATTCCTCAAGTTGAACTTTCAACTCTTTTAACTCAATCGATGTCATGAACATTGATTTAGATATCAGCACTATATTTGTACCGTAGCAACTAAAGATAACTCAAGGTTCTCATCATGTATCATGTACTACTCAGTAGAAATTATATCTGAGATCTCACAAAAAATGATGTATCCATTCTTCAATTTTGGTGTAGACATTCTTCCATCAACCACATATGCTAAATATTCAACACAACCTTGATAATCATTTTTGAGCTTTCAATGCAGAACATGAATATTATACATAATTATATCATGCTCATATAAATAGTCAAGCATATTAGAATAGAAATATTCACCATTTATTGAGGCAAACAAGAATGGCATAACATATAGAAAGCCAAATCATAACACGTAAAAAGCCAAGCCATAACATGTATCACATCAATGCCCCATGCAGGTAACATGACCAAGTTAACATATAACGTATAGGGTGTTATCACCCGCACTTCTATCAAGCTCTTATAAATAACGATATCAATCACGTAGTCTCTTACTAGAACATACGCCTCCACGTAAATAAAAAAATGAGGACAAGCATGCATATAGCACGAAACAATATCCACTGCACAAGATAGAAACGCCTAAGTCTTTAAAGACTCGCGCTCTCGATTCTCAAACCATCTAGTGGGGAACACTATCAACACTATCAACACCAGTCCTATGCCTGGTATAACAACAAGTAACGAAGCACTCGACGTCGGTAGCACACCCAAGACTAACCCAACCCAGGCCATAGACCCTATCCAGGCTTAGAGCTAAACCTTAGCTCTGATACCAAAACTAACACGCCCCCAAGTCCCGGGATTCCCTAATAGAACCTCGAACCTGGTGCGCGTGACTAACAAGAAACGAGAAACTGAATGACATCTGCTTATATCAAACTGACATCATATAAATACTCAAGAGGAACGAGCTAAGTTAGCTCACAACGAGTTCTATACCAAGAAATTTAAACCAAAAGGTTATACACAGCGGAAAACATGCCTAGCACATACGCTGGCATTACAAGAAAAGTCTACCCAATATACTGAGTCTAAACAACTGATACAAAATCGTCCTCACCAAAACTGGAAAGGATAACAATCCCCAAACAAGAACAACCTGCCAAGTAGGCCCCTACTAAGTCGAGCCTCACAGCGAATTACCACTTGCTTTCCTTGGGGGAGGGAAACAAATAAACAAGGAACGGGGTGAGATAAATCTCAGTAAGTTACTAGATATAAGTACATAGCATGTTATCATGTAATCATGCAAATCAAGAAGATTGTCAAGTAATCATGCTCAAGATGTCATCAAGTAACAAGTATATGAGAGGCTAAGCCAACTCATCAAGTAACTAGCACATAAGGCTAAACTAACACGTTACAAAGGATATTCCAACCTTATTCCTCCCAAGTAAACCATTGTTGTCGTTGCTTATTGCAGTTGACAAATCACGATCAATCAAGTTGCTGTTGTGCAGTACACAAGAGGACCCGGTAACCAGTGTCACTCACAAGAACAAGATTCACGAGGTGTTCACGAGTTTAGCATTCACTTAAGTCAGGCGTATTGCTCCAACCAAGGAAGCTATGCCCTTACTATGGCCTGTAGTAAGGGGTCAAGCGCAAAATACATAGGGACCCGATTATCACTTAAGCCCCAGCTGTCGCGATAAGCGTAAACCTATATATTTCCGAACAAGCAAGGTGACCAGCTGGACTTACACAAGAATGCATAAGTAGATGTTTACTTGAACTACAAGAGTATAGAACTAAGTCCAAAAGTATTGGACTAGCTCTTTAGGAACCATGTAATCATGTGCTCACCAAATACAAGTACACGTATGCTATATTTGAAAATACAATTTAGTAGAACACTGGCACATAATGTGTCCACGTAACACAATCAAGCCAAATTAGAGTCTATTAATAACAGACCCCAACCAAGTAGTAGGGTATGTCATACTATCTTACTTTGTTATATGAAATATTTGCACGTATATATTCATATAATCTTTAACACACTATTGTGTCTATCATGATATCCTTACTTCCAAGTAGAGCCCAACATCCTAGACTCTAAGAACGTAGTCGAATAGGTCGTATTATACCTAGTCACAATCATACCTCGCGTATATGTATCGTTAATAATCGAATACATTTTCTAACACATATTGTGTTCTATAATCATTGTTTTATGAATTATCTTCATATTACACTAGGCCTTATTTCTTTAGGAACCCATCTCAGGAACAGGATATTTTCTTTATACTTTATATACTTCATTGATTATATACACGACTAAAACCAAGTACTAGCACATTATCAAGTAGTCAACAAGCACATTTTATCAAGTATTAGATTCAAGTATGTCTTAGAGTTGATCATTCTCTATCTAGTTTCACATTCCAATTCTTTGGTTATTCATACCATATATCAAGTAGTCAACAAGCCACATTTTATCAAGTAATTATGTGCAAGATTTGCACAAACACATCAAGGATAGTTCTAACACGTTAGTGCTTGTTCATAGCACTTTCAAGTTTATTACCATACACATGTATTGGTTTCAAGGCATGTACAAGATTTTATCATCTTACATTCAAGTTCTCAATCCACTTCTATGGATGTTCAAGACATGTACAAGAATTAATTATCTTATACTCAAGTTATTATTCCAATCTTTGGATATTCAAGTCATGTACAAGATTTAATTTTCTTATACTTCAAGTTCAAGCTAAGTAAAAGAGTTATACATCTCATACTTACAAGTTCTTAATCCTATACTTTGGATGTTCAAGCTCAAGACATTATTCTAGTACCCCTAAGGTGCACAAACATTAGTTTCAAGACACATATAACACATTAGTGCTTGTTCATAGCACTTTCAAGACAATTAAAAGAGTTCTTACTCTTAGGATCAAATTCTCTATTCAAATCATTGAATAATCATGTTCAAAACTCACTTCTGATGCCCCTAAGGTATCACAACACTTGCTAGGACATCTTATACTAAGGCTATATACCTTAGGAGGGGTAAGCATTCATTTCAATTTAGATTTAAAACACTTTTGTTGAAACAGGGGACCGGGCGGGCACCTACGATGGACCGGGCGGCCGCTCATTATAGCACTTTTGAAACCAAAACTTCTGATGAAATGGGCGGGCGCTTGGTATCTATGTGGGCGGGCGCCTGGTACAATTTTCAGCAAACACTAAATTTCTTTCCAGGCCTAAAATTCTCCGTCCCAAGCGTAGGAGTATACTTTCACTAACCCTTAGACAATACCCAGGACACTATTTCAAGCTCAATTCTTTGCTTTTACCGTCCCACAAATAATAGGATAATTTCCTTTGATTCCAATTAAATATTTCACCGTCCCAAAAGTATAAGTATAATTTTCTAATATACTAATATCATCATTTTAGGGATACTTCCATTCATTTCCCCGTACCACAAATAATGGTACAATTTTTCTAATAATATTTAAATCAAGTTACTATTTTACAGTCTCACGAATAGGAGTATAATTTTCTTTAACACTTGCGAACCCATTTTATATTCAAGTTCTCTGTACATAGTATAAAATTACTCACTTCGTCCCAATTTTAGAAGTATCACAAAACTCATTCAAATCACGAAATTAACAAGCACAAGTATCAAGAATAAAACATAGGCATGTTATTACAAGCAAGGGGGAGCTAGTGACTTACCTAGTCCGAAATCAAGTTCACCCAAACTAATTTTTGTTCGGCAGGAAACGCTCTATTCAGCGCCACGAATATTTATCCGGGATCAGAATCACGAACAGAGGAATATTTAATCGCGAGGAGTCGAGAATAGGGTAAAACTTTAACTTTCTTTTTGAGACGGAGAGAAGGATCGAGAGAAACTGAGAATTCTCTTTCCCAGAGAAAGAAGGACGGATATTTATCCTTAAGACTTTCCAAGAATTGCAATTAGGCCCTCCAAGTTTCAATTTGAGCATTTTAGCCCCTAAACTTTAATTTTCACAAATGACCCTAATGTTCCAACTTTGAACACTTAGGACCTAAACTTGCTCAATTAGTTAAATAATTAACTCAATTAAAATAGCATACAATTATGCAAGACAAGAATTTAACAGGAATTAGGACGGGCGTTACAGCGCGCGCGTTGGGCTGCCTACTCGGAAGGCGCGCGCGTTATATTGAGAAAAGTGGAGGCGCCCGCTTCTGGGAAGTACCTGCAAATCAGTGGGTTCAAGGGATTGCCTTGACCCTAAATAAAAAATTCTTTCCCCTGCAGACATTGTTAGCACAGAAACATGGAATTGAAGGAAGAGATGCGAGGCGGGTGATTCTGGTTCAAAGGGTCGGACGCGCGCGCGTTAGGCCAAGAAGGCCGAAGGCGCGCGCTTCCTACCCTTTTTACTTGAATGCCCAGAAAACAGAAATAAGAACACCAAAAATTAAAACGCAAGTTTAACCCTCTAAACTATTCCTCAGCGGAGTCGCCACTGTAGATACCCCGGGAAAACCCCACTTGTCTAGAGCGGTGAATTATCCTAGGATGTCTAATTGATTTTAAGAGTCGCCACCCACGTTTTTGAGGAACGTAAGAAAAACCTAAAAAGAGCCAATTTTATATACAAAACCAGATATTCGGGAAAAGATGGGTTCGGGGGTTAGGTGACGGAGTGGGAAGTACTTAAACACCCACTCCGCCCCGCTTACGCAGGTCTTGCTACATTTGGTGTTCTAATGCTAAATGTCCTTCAATAAAAAGTGCTAACAATTAAAATGAAAGAAAGGGGAAATAAAAAGATAAATGATTTTATTGATTTAATTTATGCTAAAGATTACATGTTGAATTATCTTAACAATTATATTAATAATGAAATATGGAGATTAAAGTAGAGATTAAAATGTAGGGATATAACCTTAACCAACTTTAATGTAGTAAAGTGGTCATTTGGTCATGTCCCATTGATGGGGTTGCATACATTACCAAGACATGTGAAAATAAGAGAAGGAGAATAAAATACCTTAAGAAAGTGGGCTTCAAACTTGGACTTGAAAATGGTGTTGTTGTAAGGCAATTGTTGTAGAACAATTTGTGTAGAGTTTTGTTGTATTAAACTCTTGTTGGGAGAACTCTTGTAAAGAGAATTCTTGGGAGAATTGTGTATAGTGTATTTGTGTAGAGATTTCAAGTAAAAAAAGAAAGTCCTTTCTAAGGTAGAAGAAGGTGGTTTTTATAGGTAAAAATGAGAGGGAAAGGTTAGTAGGAAAAGATGATCATCCATGTGAAATGGAATTGACCAATCAAAAATAAGATAAATAAAATAATAAATGAAAGAAAGAAATAAATAAAAGAAAATTAAATAAAATAAAAAGGAAATACTTTGTTTTAAAGAAATGGCTTAGAATGTGGGATTGAGAGTTACAAAACTAGGGGGGGGGGTGAATGTGGATGTAAAAAGAGTGTTTTTTGTGATCAAGAAAGGATGTTGTAAATAAGAAAAGGGAGGGAAAATGGTGCAATCCGTTACTGCCATATCGGGAGGCGCGCGCTTCCGGATTTTGGGGCGAGAGGCGCGCGCGGGCCATGGACAGTATCGGAGGCGCCCGCGTTTGAGAAAGACAGAATGACATAATGACTCTAAAATTAATTTTGTTATGCAATTTAGTCCAAAACTAACGGAATCAGTTAGGAACTTAACCGAAGTAACAGAAATTAACAAAAACAAGTTAAATAAAAATGCTATGTATACAATCGGGGTGTGAGGTCCCAGGCGGGGTGTCTACACAATGTAATTTGGAATGAACCTCCCTCCCAACGCAGTGACCCGAGACATCACTGCAGATACCACCAAGCCTTGGGCCATTCCACGAGAACCTGCCCAACCCTGAGGGATAAAATTCTGGAGCTCATTGATGAGAGAGTCATCACAAAAAGGGGAAATCAGTGGGTGTAAACCCGAGTGGAAGCACGGAAGCCAAAGATGAGATTGCAAGAAAGAGAGGAGGAAAGAAGAAACTAGGAGTGGTCTAGTTAGGTAGGTTCTAAGGTCTTCCCAAAAGTCCATTTTGGACATGTTTTTTTTTGCTTTCCCTAAGCCTTACAAGGCAAGGTTGTACAAAAGACGTCAAAAAGGGTATGTGATTTGAGTCTATTAACAGTATAGTCATTTTGGGTCTGTAAAAAAGGGGTTTGAATCCCCGTGCAATGAAACAATTATTTTCCTTCTATTATCTCTAGACTTGAGACATTATTTGCAAATTACATTGATTCCTGGAATTGCCTTAGTTAATATTATCAAATGATTGCTACGCTCCCAAAATGATGAATTGACTTCTAAAATATGCTAGTCAATAACGAATCATTAAGGACGAATGGACCTAACACAACTAAAAATGCTCAACGCAAGCAATTAATCTTGATATGAATGAATGCTTTGATCAATTGGCATAAAGAGACCATTAATGGCAAGCTTTCCCCGATACACATTCCCCGATACACAATCCATACACTTTTCAACGCAAACCCTCAACGCAGGTCAAAGGCGTCCCAGGACAGTGAAAAATAAAGGATGTTGTTGCTCAACCATCGGGATTCAATCATCATCGCACGTGCGTGACCAAGCAAAGCATTTCCCAGCTCCCCAATGATGAAAAGAGGGAAAGGAAATGAATGTAAAAAAAAAAATGAATGTAGAGAGAAAATCTATCTCAAAAGACAACCAAGAAGAGCCCCACCTCAAAACAGGTCCATTTATTTCAAAAGGAGTTCACCACGAAGAAAAGCGATCCACATCGAAAGGGGCAACAACATCCTTCAAAAGGACACAAAAGGCGATCCATGGCCGAACTACGGCGACTTGAGCTCCTCAAAACTGAGGGGAACGTAGGCAACCTTCGGATCCGGTCACAACATGAAACAAAATCACCAAATCTTGATCTTCTCAAAGTGACCAAGTCTCTCTCCCCACGCTCTCATCAATGACCGATTTTCCAGAAATGCCTAGCCAGGTCTCATCAACGACCAACTCCCCTAAACACATTCTCCTTCCGATCTTTCCATTGATCGAATCTTAATGTCAATTGATTGCAACATTTATACATGTTAAGACTAATTGCTTGCCATAATCTTGACTTAATAATAAACGTGGTCCATTCAAGCAATCACTTTGATAATATTGATTAAAGCAAATTCTGAATGTCTCGACAAGTCTTCTTTTCTACATCTTAGGAAAGAGCCAAACACCGAATTTCTGTCCGTAGGCTTCCTTCCTCACAGAAGGGACTCACTCCCGCAAATGCCTACGTCAATCTCATTTGGAGCAAGAATAATTTGCTCCCGTCTGTGTCTTGAGTCAACTAGGCCACCCTTAGGAACAGAAGGAACAAGAGATATTCGAAAGAGGGTTGGAAAGGATGAGGGCCCAGAGAGAATGACTCCCGCGAAGGACAAGATGCACTCCGAAAAGAGAAAGGTTTATTCCCAAGGAAGGTTGATACCAGGGAGCCAATTCCCAGTCAGAGGATTAAACCGGGGCTATCAAGCTATAACTGCACTTTGAAAAGATTAACGGGAAAGTCATGCTTTGGTAAGCCTAGTCCAGGCCAGAACCCAGAGTCAGTCCCCTAATTTTCAAAAAACAATTCCCCAGAGGTCCTCAGAAAACTTTGGTAAAAAAGAGTCAACTCCCTGCGTCAACCGTACGGATGGTTTATTCCCAGTAAAAATTCATATCAGCAGTCCATACCGGCAAACTGCCAACAAGTGAAACTCACTTTCACTTGTTCAAAAAAAACCTGTCAAAGCATATCCCAGTTGTACATAATTGAGCCTAAACACGTTTTGGAGAGTCCCTCAATAAATCACAACATCAAAAAGCCTTCATGAGGCCCGAGCTATCCATAAAATGAATTTGCAAATAGAAAAGATTTAAACATTAACAGAATGATAGGTTTTTCATACACATTGTTCTGCAAAAATAAAATAAAATGAAAGAAAATTGTTCAAACAGGTACAACTACTCAGAGTCGGGGTCCGAGTCAGGTGGTGGCAAATCAAAATGCCCGGCCCCCGAGAGGAATAAGTGCTGGGGTCGAAATGGAAAAGAGACTCTACCAAGCTCATGTCCTCAATAGTAGGCAGCTCCACACTCGATGCCCTCTTGTGAGGTATCTCCTCACCGCTCATGGAACTCCTGCGGGGCACAAAGCTATATTCTGCCCGAGGCCCCTTAGAAGAGAGAGCAGTAAACTTCTTAAACCATTTCTTGGACCGCTCTAAGAAGCCGGGCCGCCTCAGCAGTGCTTGCCCTGCAACCTACACATAAAACACACAAATGGCTCAGTAAAAGAGACAAAAATAAAAGGTGTGTGTGAAAAGCAAAGAAGAATCATACCACCTCAACCGGAATCTCCTCAGCTGGGACCCTCTCCCCTGGAGTAGACAAGTCCACCTTGTGAACCTTGCCATCCATGCAGACGAAAGAATAGTCTACCCACGCTGGAGGAGCTACCCCAGAAGCTATCACCTACGGTGATCTGAGCCGAGTAGCCACAAAACGGCCATATGCCTTGTCAGTGATCAAACCAGCGGCATCTGCCCCCATAAGATAGGGGTCCTCCCCTCGGTCATCCACGAACATGGTTTTGGGAGGATCCACGGGTGCCCTCTGCACGAGCTCCAACCCGTGCTGCCAAAGAACCCTCTCACCCAAATAAAAGGCCTCGCCCTGGAACCCCACTAGCAGCCTCCTTTGTCTAGTCACCCGCAGGGCCTCGCTCAAATCAAAGTCTATCTCCAGTCTCTCATACCTCGACCAAGATAAGAGATTAAGCTCAGCTGGCATAGCTCCCCTCAGCACCGCCTTTACATCGGTATAACGGACTGTGACCCATCCTTTGCACCCCCTCTTCTCTCGAGCACCGCCTTTACATAGGCATAATGGACTGTGACCCGTCCTTTGGACCCCCTCAGCACCGCCTTTACATCGGCATAACGGACTGTGACCCTTCCTTTGGACCCCCTCTTCTCTCGAGCTTCCCTCAGCACCGCCTTTACATCGGCATAACGGACTGTGACCCGTCCTTTGGACCCCCTCTTCTCTCAAGCTTCCCTAGCCCAGCAAGTCATGGCCGGAAAAGTGAGGTCTCGGTCAAGAGTAGGCATCCACAGATAGCTCCCGAAAACCTCGTAGTACCAAGCCTGAAAAAGGAAAAGGTAGGAAAACCGTCAGCATCAGAGACGAGGTAAAAGCCGAATGCAAAAAGTAAAGAAAGGGCAGAAAAGAATGAAAGAGGGAAAAGGAATACCTCGAGGACAAATTGAAAGCAAGCCAAAGACTTGCTCGCGTTCTGACTATACTTATTCAGCTCCATGAATAGCTCGGCAAGGCCTGCCTCTCCCCAACCAATGCCTCTGATGGCCTCGGGTGTAGTCAGTGAGCCAAGAAGAGGGAACATACATGTGGTATCGGCATTGGCAAAAACAGTGTTACTGAGAAGAAGCCACACATAAGAACGCCCCAGTTGCTCGACAGTCACCCGGCCTGCCCAATACTCTGGAAAGTTGGCCCGAATGGCCCTCTCAACATTCTGTACTAGAATGCCCAAACCCTTGGTAGGGCCCGCGAAGCCGATGAGTGCTTTAACTTCTCCAACCGGGATCCTGTCCCTCCATACAACCGAATGCCCATCAAAAGAAAGCCCAGTAATCGCCGAGAAGTCAACAGGAGTCACAGTCACCTCCCCCCAACTTAAATGAAAGGTATGGGTCGAATCCCACCAATACTCTACAAGGGCATTGAGAAGCCCCATGCTCTTATTGGTGTTAGCCAACTTGCCCATGGCCTCGATAAAAGGCACCAAGCCGGTGCGCTCCACCCAATCCCTCGGACCAGGTGCGCCATCAATGGATTCGGGCATGGCCTCCCATAAAGAGAAGCAAACATCCGACGATCCTCAAGATTTAGGATCACCACCCTGCAGCTAAACACAGCAAAATTATGAATAACACAGTTTAAAAATACGAATGTTCATGATGAATACAAATGATAAAATGCATTGAAGTTCTCTGTCCCCTTTCAAATTGCATAGACTTTTGAGGGTCATCTTGAAAAGTGTTTCCCGTCCCTTTTTAAATTGCATAGACATTTGAGGGTCATTTTGGAAAATTGTTTCCCATCCCCTTTCAAATTACATAGACGTTTGAGGGTCGTGAAACTTTAGGGTCTAAGTCCCTCACAAAGAATAAACAACATTTCTTAGCATGTACGTAGGTGACAACATCCTGAAACACGCTTAATAGCCAGTCAGAGCCTAGGGTACAAGCATTTCATGCACAAAAGTGCGGGCATCACACTTTAAATTTCAAAGTATGGCTAGGCATGCTCAATTGAGAAAATGAACATATGCCCATGATCCTTGAAACTTCGATTTCATGAAAATGAGATCAATTTCGCAAAAATGCACCAAATGCCCAAGAATCCCAATTTACATGAATATAAGCCCTAGGTCTAGGCAATGCACCCATTTGACATAGAAAGGCTTAGAAATGCTTACCCCTTCGCCTTGACATAGATGTACGGTGGGAGACTTGTAGAAACCCGCTCCCGCATCCCGGAGATCAACGGTGTAGCCACGGAAATTCTGAGCCATGTTGAGCCTTTTCTCCACCCCTTTAGGGTAGCCCGAGCGTGCCTGTCCCTCCATAAGCAATCCTTGAGAGATCTAGAAGAATAATTCGAAAGTTGATGGAGTTTTCCCTCTCAATTTCGTCCCTTTTCTCTCTATTTTTAGACTGTGTTTTGGAAAAGTGAACAAACCATCCGTATGGCTCTTGTGTTTTGAAAAACAAGGGACAACCCCTCAATCTATATGGATGGTTTGGGCGAGGAAGATCTCATCCCAAAAATTACAGTTTTAGCCCCTCGCGCCTTGAACAAAGCTCCCCGAGAAGAACTTAGGCCCCTCCCTTTGAGAAATATCCAAAATACCCCCTTTAAACCTTGGTCACAGCAGTCTTTGACGTAAGCCCAGTAAAATTTGTGAAAATTACGTAGTGTGAGAATACACTAGAGTCCAGTGAGAAAATTTCACGTCCTTCGGCAGTCCTTGACGTAAGCCCAGTAAAAATTGTGAGAGTTTGCCTAGTGTGAACATACACTAGGCGGTCCCCACGTGATGTAAGCCCTTTAACTCTTCTCCCGGCCATTTGTAAGCCCGTCTTTGCCTGAAAGTACCCGGCCGTTTGTAAGCCTGTTATTGCCTGAAAGTGCCCGGCAATTTGTAAGCCCGTCTTTCGCCTAGAATGAGCATAACCTTAGGCCGTCCTTGACATAAGCCCAGTGAAACCGTAGGCCGTCCTTGACATAAGACCAGTGAAACCTTAGGCCGTCCTCGACATAAGCCCAATATGGTCTTAGGCCGTCCTCGACATAAGCCCAGTAAAATCTTAGGCCGTCCTTGACATAAGCCCAGTGAAATCTTAGGCCGTCCTTGACATAAGCCCAGTGAAACCTTAGGCCGTCCTTGACATAAGCCCAGTGAAACCTTAGGCCGTCCTTGACATAAGCCCAGTGAAACCGTAGGCCGTCCTTGACATAAGCCCAGTGAAACCTTAGACCGTCCTTGACTTAAGCCCAGTGAACTCTTAGGTTTAGAAAACCTTGTCCCGGCCATCCTTAGTTGGACGTAAGACCAGTTTTCCCATCAAACTCCCCAAAGGTGGAGTTGACTCAAGTCAAACCTTGACTCGTAATAGTCATCGTAGGTTAAAGTCCTTGTCCCCGGTGGTCCAAAATGACGTAAAACCATCCTTGAAAGTCAACCCTCTCCATAGATCCAAGTTGACCATGTCCTGCCTCTGACCCCGAGAGTCACGCTTCCTTGTAAGTCAACCCTCTCCATAGAGCTAACTTGACCATATCCCACCTCTGCCTCGCCAAGAGTCACGCTTCCTAGTGTAAGTCAACCCTCTTCATAGAGCCAAGTTGACCATGTCCCGGTAAGTCAACCCTCTCCATAGAGCCAAGTTGACCGTGTCCTACCTCTGAACTCACCAAGAGTCATGCCTTTACCACGTAAGTCAACCCTCTCCAATAGAGCCAAGTTGACCATGTTCCGTGTAAGTCAACCCTCTTTAATAGAGCCAAGTTGACCATGTCCCGCCTCTGACCCCGAGAGTCACGCGTCCTTTTGTAAGTCAACCCTCTCCATAGATCCAAGTTGACCATGTCCCGCCTCTGAACTCACCAAGAGTCATGCCCGTTCCCCTAGGAAAGGATGACAGATATCCGCCTAGCCCTTAGGTTTGGATAGCCTTAAAACTTCTCTCCTTTTCTGAACTACGTTAGGCTTGATTCCCCGCAAACAGGGATAAGTAGGAATCCTATACCTCTAGGTCCAGCCACATAACCAAATCGGTCAAGCCGTCCTCCCATCAGATTGGGATGCTTATTTTTATCGACAACCCCGCTTTTCCAAAGCGACATTACCGAGGGGCTCTGTAAGTACCCCAATCTGAAATTGAGCAACTTAGAGGATCTCTTAGCACCATTCAGGGATAAACTGATAGGCTGGGACCTTACTAGGATAAACTGAAAATTCCAGGACTACTCTGGAATTAAAATTGGAAAAATCCAGAAGCTCGCCATGCTGAGCCGTACGGATGGTTTGGACGCGGGAGGGGCCTAGCCGTACGGCTGGTTTAGGCACCCTTAGTCCCTATAAATTAAGGCCCTTGCTGATCATTTCAGGGGGGAGAAACATAGTTTTATAGGTGAAGCTCTGCAAAAATACAATCTGAGTGAAACACCACCAAATACTTGAGTGAAAAGAGAGGAAGATAGGCCATAACCACCATAGGTGAAGCCTCCTTCTCCCCATATTCTCTCCATCTCAAACTCTTTTGTTCTTGTTCATGTTATTTATTTACTTGAATTTCAAGCCTTGCCCTTGTCAAGCACCTTTATATTACAAGTCTTGTCCTTTCAAGCACCTTATATTCTTGTTATATGTATCTTGGAACCAAATCATGAGATGATTCAAGGTGCCTTCACATCCATGTAAATGATAAAAGGTTAAAACCTAAAGAAGATCATGATTTGTTAATTTCTTGTCTTTAAATAGCTTGATGATCCATTTTTATGATGAAAGCATGTATCTTTATGTCAATATTGTTCATATTTGGCCATGATGATCATGTTGGGTGATAAAGTTCCAATCTTTATCATCCCAACCTTGATTTAGCTCAAAATCCCACATTTGGGTCATAAAGATTCAATATTTATGTCATTTTGTTGTCCTTAAAGGTTTAATCTTGATGAAGATCCCATTTTAATGGTAAAGTTTGCATCTTTACTCATCAAAATGGCCATCTTGGCTCAAAGTCCCCTTTCATCAACTTTTCTAATTTTTCTCCAATGATTGCCTCAATCACACCCAAGTCCATGTATTTGGGGTCCATTTAGTGATTAATGAGCATAGGAATGATGTCAATCAAAGTTTGTTTGTTAAAATGCAAACTGGAAAATAAACAGTTCAATCCAATTTCAGCAGAATGCTCTGTTGCTGCCTGAAACTGGACATTTTCTGGACAAACTGTAAAATCCCCGGGAAGACCTTGCATAGCCGTACGGCTTGTTTGGGTCAGAGGGATGATTTTTCTTTTTTGCCTTGTTTTGTCAAGATCTGTACAAATGAACCCCTTTTGTTCTGTTAAAACCGATAACCAGTTAACTTTGCAGTTTTTTCGTTAAATACACACACACACACATGCACTTTTCGTTAACAAACACAAGGGAGACTCGGCTTTGTCCGAGGCGGCTTGGGTGACGTAAAACTCTTCCTAAGCTGTAACCTGACCTCCGAACTCATAAATCTCTAACCATTTTCATTTGTTGGGTTAAAAGTTAATAAATGTGGCGACTCCGTTAAGTTTGTGAAGTTACACGTGTTTGGCTTTTCTTCCTCGAATGAACCCGTTTCACCCTGAGGGGGGGGGATCCTCACACTTACATTGAAAGTACTGGATGCAAAATCTCTTGATTTGATGTAGATTTGTAGACTTATGAATATCCTCGATCAATGGCCAAAGCTGATTGAAAGTACTGGACATTATCCTCGATCAATGGCCGCAGCGGATTGAAAGTACTAGACATTATCCTCGATCAATGGCCGAAGCAAATTGACAGTACTTGATGAAATGTTGATGCTGGTTCTGGACTTTGCTGAAGTTGATGTTGAGTGTTTAGATATCCTCGATCAATGGTGCGATCCCATGAAAGTACTGGACATTATCCTTGATCAATGCTCCTTGCATTGAAAGTATTGGATGCTGAATTTTTATGACTGAATTCTCCGTCTTTAAGTGATCTTGTGCGAGATATGTTGTAGGAGCCATTTTTGCGGGCTTTTGGCGCGCTTTGCCATTTCTGTTTTGTCTTGTAGATGTGATTTGTCTGAACTCTGTGGGGATCATCTGACCGTTGTTGATTTTTTTTTAGCATGGATCAGTTTTTGTGTACCTGTTTATACAACAAGTAAAACCTATTCTAGCAAGCAATTTAGCTTTGATTTTAGTTTGTAATTGGACTCATTTGGAGGTGAAAAATTTATGTGCATGCCCGGTCGGTCCACCTTGGTGTAAGTAGTGTAAATAGCATTGATTCATGATGGGATGTTTATTGGTGATGAACCGTATGTGTTGATTTGCGTGTGTATGGGGGGACTTGTGTTTGACAAGTTGGGACCTAATCAGGTTTTCTGTAGAGATGACGTGTGTAGATACCCTGGTAAAACCACAACTTGTCTAGAGCGGTGGATGATCCTAGGATGTCTATTTTAGTTTTAATTTGTAGAATCGCCACCTATGTTATTAAGGGAACATAAGAAAAACCTAAGAATAGCCTAATTTATGTTACGAAGCCAAAGATTCGGGAGAGAAGGGTTCGGGGTTAGGTGACGAAGTGGGAAGTACATAAACACCCACTCCGCCCGGCTTAAGCCGGTCTTGCTACTATTGGTGTTCTAATGCTAAATGTCCTTCTTATAATATGAGAAATGTGCTAGCAATTGCAAGGGAAAGAAAAGGGAAATTCTTTATATTGATTTATGCTTAAAGATTACATGTCAAACAATCACATTAAGAAATGAATGGTAAATTAAAATGGAGTTTAGAATGTTGGAATATAACCTTGACCAAACTTCAATAATGAAGTGGCCTTTTTAGTTATGTTCCCTTTTTATAGGGATTGCATACAATGACTAGACAAGTAAAATAAGAGAAGAAGAATAAAGCACCTTTAGAAAAGAAGAACTTCAAACTTTAACTTGGAGATGGAGTTGTTGTAGAGAAATTGTTGTCCAACACTTTGTGTAGTGTTTTTTGTAGAGAAATGTTGTTGAGAGAATTTGTGTAGAGTTTAGGTGTAGGGAAAGTTGAAGTCTCCAAGGTCTAAAATTGAGGTCCTTTTTGTGTTGAGAGTCCCTTTCTAAGGTAGAAATGAGGGGTTTAAATAGGTGGAGAAAGGAGGGAAGTAAGTAGTTTTGGCCAATAGGAAAATAAAGGAAAATAAAATAAATAAAAGAAAATCAAATAAAATAAAATAAACATAGAATATTTGGTTTTAGGGAAAAGACTAAGAATATGGGATTGGGAGTTATGAAATTAGGGGGGATGAATGTGGATGTAAAAAGAGATCTTTGTGATCAAGAAAATGGAGGGAAAAGACTGCAATTCGTAATTGCCAAAATGGGAAGAGCGCGAGTCCCGCTTTTGGGTCGAGACCCGTGCACGTCCCACAAGCAGTGCCGGAGGCGCCCGTGGGTAAAAAGGACTGAATGACAGAAATGACTTCAAAGTTAACTCTGTTATGCAGTTTAGTCTATAACTAACGGAATCAGTTAGGAACTTAACCGAAATAACAGAAATTAACAAAAACAAGTTAAAAAAAAAAATACTATTTATGCAATCGGGGTGAGAGGTCCAAGGCTGGGTGTCTACAGAGCCCTTCGCTGACGTGGATTGCGAAGCAAAACACGTCGACCAAAGAAAGACAACCACCGAGGACATCGACAAAGAAAGAGAAAGAAAAGAAAGCAAAGACTCGATAAGAGCATGAATTTGAAATTGTGAGGGATAGAAGTGCGCTTCTTGTGTGAGCGACTTTTGTTGATAGAAAGGGTACGGTGATTTCAGTGGTTCACCATGGGACAAAATTGCTGTTCGGAGCCATATTTGCTGGTTGTCTGCTGTTAGAAGCCGCACTTGTTGTTCTCTGCTGTTTAGAAGCCGCACTTGCTGTTGTTTACTGTTAAAAGCCGCTGTAGATACCCCGGGGAACCACGGCTTGGCTAGAGCGGTGAATTATCCTAGGATGTCTAACTTGTTTTAGATTGTTTAGAGTCGCCACCTATGTTTTTAAAGGAACATAAGAAAAACCTAAAAATAGCCTAATTTATGTACAATACCAGAGATTCAGGAGAGAAGGGTTCGGGGGTTAGGTGACGGAGTGGGAAGTACTTAAACACCCAATCCGCCCCGCTTACGCGGGTCTTGCTACTATTGGTATTCTAATATTTACATGTCCTTCAATTAATTAAATAGAAATGTGCTAACAATTGAGATGAGAAGAAAAGGGGAAATAAAATAGAATTGTTTTATTTATTTAATGATAAAGATTACATGTAACAAGTAATGTTAAAGAATTACATTAAGAGATGAAGAGAAATTAACATGGTGAATTAAAGTTAAGATTAAAATGTAGGGAGATAACCTTAACTAACTTCAATATGTGAAGTAGTCATGTTGGTCATGTCCCATTAATGGGGATTGCATACATCAAGAAGAAGAAAACAAAGGAAGAAAATGGAGTTGTACCTTGAGAAAGAGGACTTGGAACCTTGACTTGAAAGTGTTGTTGTTGTAATGAAATTGTTGTAGAACAATTTGTGTAGAGTCTTGTTACTAAGAACTCTTGTTGGGAGAATTTGTGTATAATGTAGTTGGTGAATCAAGGTTGGAGTCCAAAAAAAGAAGTCCAAAAAGAAGTCCAAAAAGAAGTCCCTTTCTAAGGTAGAAGATGATGGTTTTTATAGGTAAAAAAGAGAGGGAAAGGTTGGAGGGAAATTGGTCAATCCATGTGAGATGGAATTGACCAATACAAAATAAGATAAATAAAATAATAAATAAAAGAAATAAAAGAAAATCAAATAAAATAAAAATGAATTATTTTGTTTTAAAGAGATGGCTAGAATAATAGGATTGGAGGTTATAAAACTAGGGGGGATGAATGTGGATGAGAAAAGAAGTCTTTTGTGATCAAGAAGGAGATGTTGCAAATAAGAAAAGGGAGGGAAATAAGGTGCAATCCGTTACTGCCAAAATGGGAAGCGCGCGAGTCCCGCTTATGGGGCGAGACGCGCGCGCAGCCCGTTAACAGTTCCGAAAGTGCCCGCGGCAGAAAAGGACAGAATGACAGAATGACCCTAAAAGTTAACTCTGTTATGCAGTTTAGTCCAAAACTAACGGAATCAGTTAGGAACTTAACCGAAGTAACATAAATTAACGAAAATGAGTTAAATAAAAATACTTTGTATGCAATCAAAGTGAGAGGTCCAAGGCGGGGTGTCTACAGAGCCCCTCGGCGACGTGGATTGCAAAGAAAAACGCGTCGACGAAAGTAAAAACACCCGCCGAGGACATCGACAAAGAAAAAGAAAGAAAAGAAAGCAAAGACTCGATAAAAGCAGTAATTTGAAATTGCTAGAGATAGGGGTGCGCTCCCTGTGTGAGCGTCTTTTGTTGATAGAGGGGGGTGGCATGATCCGTTGGTAAACCTGCCGGCTGAATCCGTTGAGTGAGGCCGTTAGTGAACGTTGAGGCCGTTAGTGAACCTTCGAGGAGGCCGTTCGTGAACCCTTTAATGAGGCCGTTAGCGAACCTTCGAGGCCGTTGGTGAACCCTTGAATGAGGCCATTAGTGAACCTTTGAATGAGGCCGTTAGTGAACCTTTGAGGAGGCCGTTAGTGAACCTTGAGGCCGTTAGTGAACCTTCGTTGACGAATCCGTTAGTGAAATCCGTTGATGAGGCCGTTAGTGAACCTTCGAGGCCGTTAGTGAACCTTTGTTGACGAATCCGTTAGTGAAATCCATTGATGAGGCCGTTAGTGAACCTTCGAGGCCGTTAGTGAACCTTTGTTGTCGAATCCGTTAGTGAAATCCGTTGATGAGGCCGTTAGTGAACCTTCGAGGCCGTTAGTGAACCTTTGTTGACGAATCCGTTAGTGAAATCCGTTGATGAGGCCGTTAGTGAACCTTCGAGGCCGTTAGTGAACCTTTGTTGTCGAATCCGTTAGTGAAATCCGTTGATGAGGCCGTTAGTGAACCTTTGTTGACGAATCCGTTAGTGAAATCCGTTGATGAGGCCGTTAGTGAACCTTCGAGGCCGTTAGTGAACATTTGTTGACGAATCCGTTAGTGAAATCCGTTGATGAGGCCGTTAGTGAACCTTCGAGGCCGTTAGTGAACCTTTGTTGTCGAATCCGTTAGTGAAATCCGTTGATGAGGCCGTTAGTGAACCTTTGTTGACGAATCCGTTAGTGAAATCCGTTGATGAGTCCGTTAGTGAACCTTCTAGGCCGTTAGTGAACCTTTGTTTACGAATCCGTTAGTGAAATCCGTTGATGAGGCCGTTAGTGAACCTTCGAGGCCGTTAGTGAACCTTTGTTGTCGAATCCGTTAGTGAAATCCATTGATGAGGCCGTTAGTGAACCTTCGAGGCCGTTAGTGAACCTTTGTTGACGAATCCGTTAGTGAAATCCGTTGATGAGGCCGTTAGTGAACCTTCGAGGCCGTTGGTGAACCTTTGTTGACGAATCCGTTAGTGAAATCCGTTGATGAGGCCGTTAGTGAACCTTCGAGGCCGTTAGTGAACCTTTGAAATGAGTCCGTGGGGATGCGGGCATGGTTGACTGTGGACCATTTTCTGCTGGGGATGAAGTGCCTTGAGTAGCGGATGCTGTTGACTTCGTGGTGATACCTGTTATGTGTGTGCTTGGCAGGTATATGTGCTAGTGTAAGAAGATGCATGAAGTGTGAAATGAAGAGAGAAATTGTGCTCGTGGTGCAATGTGATTTGAAAGCAGTTTTGCATGAGAGAGAGATTTGCAAGAATGAAGAAATTGCTTTTGTGTGCAGTGTGATTTTGAGGAAAGTATTAATGAATGATGTTCATACCTTCACTTACCATTGCCGCTTGAGTGGAGATGGATTTCTGATGTCCGCGGAGGATGCTTTGATGGAGAATGTCCATCCTTTGGATGTTGATGAGAGAACGCTCTTGATGATGGGTTGGCGAGATGGTACTCTGGATGATGGGTTGGTCGTGCCAAAGGCTGCCTACGTATCCCTTGAAGGGAATCAGACCAACGTAGTTCAAGGATGATGGAGAACTCTGGGGAAGAAGCTATGGAGCAAGGCAAAGTAAAGCACATACTTTTGCACATAGAAGGAGAAAAAGAAAAAGAAAAATCATTTTTTTTTTTTTTTTAGATTAGAAAGGAAAGAATATGCACACATGTGAGGAAAAGATTTTTTTTTTTAGTTCGTGGGTGAACCATTTTAACCATTGTGTGCTTGTGAAGCCAACCCAAGATCAAGTCATGTTCAGTCGAAGTCCGGATTGCCTCGCTTGAATTCTGTTGTCGCCAGTGTGCCCAATGAAGATTGATGTCTTGCCCCAAGAGATTTGTCAATTATGGGGCTTCAAAAGGCTTTTGATGCCGAGATGAGGGGTTGCTGATTGTAAAGCCCCTAGAATGCCTTTGATGCCAAGTTTTGAGGGACTTGCATAGCTCCAAGATAAATCAGCTCTTGGCCCATTCGAGTAAATCGCCCTTTGTTGTTGTAGTGAGCAAGCCCCAAGAGGAGATCGTTGATGCCAAGCTTCGAGAGATTGCAAAGCCCCAAGTGTCGTGGGCTTGTAGATGGCGGGATGTGAAGACCTTTCATTGTAAAGCCCCAAATTATCTCGTGATTGGCTCGGCATTGAGAGCGGATGTACCGTTTGGTAGAATTCTTGATAGAGATCTCCTTCTTGCTCTTACTGGGGAGATGAATGGCCTCATTGTGGTCGACACCCAAATGGCTGAGGGATTATGTCAAAATATGCAGTAATGTCTTGCGGTGCCGTCGAAGTCGCGGAGGATAAGGTCTTGGTGTGATAAAGTCCCAAATGAGTATGCTTGCTTGACTCTTCTTGAGTTGAACTAATGACGGATCTTCGGATGCAACTAGTGCTGTGGCCCAACTTTATCTGAGCTGCACCTTGTGCTTTTGATCTTGGAGAAGGGGGTGCTGAATTGCAGAAACATTGAGATTGGCCGTGGCATTTCCCGCTATAACCCTGTTTTGATTAGAGTTTAGCATATTGAATCTTTTTCCTTTTCTCTAAGACTTCCTTCAAAATCTCGCTGTGAGTTCTAACAAAAATCATCAACTTCATTCATAACATCGGAGTCTTCATTTAAACCAAAAGGCCTTTGACTTGAAGTGTTGAGAGACCCTTTGAAGCTTGATCCCTTTCATGGAGACTACTCCCAAATTACGTTGCTCGAGTATTGTTGCCCAAAAGACTGTCGGTCGCGAAGCCCCAATATTGCCCTTTGCTCGGATTACTGTAATGCCGTAGCCCAAAAGATTGTAGATTGCGAAGCCCCTTGAGACCTTCGGTGCCGAATTGAGGAAGCTTCCAATGTTGCACATGACTCGGCTGGGGATACTGCTGGGGAGTTAATTGCTCTTTGCTGAGGGAGCCTTTAAGACTTGACCGTAGCCCTTAGAGTGCCATCATTGATTGCGAGAAAGGTCCATCCTTGATTGGGGGAACGAGCACGGGCACACGCGACAAGAGGGCTTTTTGACATCCCTTTTGGGAGACTTTGAGGATAGTCTCACACATCTTTCTCGAACATAGCCTTTAGGGCGTATTGATTGTCAAGTGAAGCAAAAGAAGTCCTTGTCCTTGAGTCACATAGCCCCTAGGGCATCACCATTTGTTGAGCAAAGCAAGAGTGACTCATCCTCGTGCGAGGGAACAAACATGAGAGGACATGGCAAGAGCTACTCCATTTCTCTGGAGCCTTTCGGCGTACTTTAGAAGCACATACTTGAAGAAGCTTTGAAAACTGAGACACATGTTGTTACTATTTGTTGCCCAAGCCAATTGACTAGCTAGGGATTATTTGTGCAACCTCGTGCCCTTTTATGATGGGCTCGTTCTCGGATGGGTCTTGGCTACCACGGGCCTTCTTTTCATGAACCCAAAAATGCACACTGCTGGAGAATGATGCCAATAACCCAAAACAACCTTTGATGGTGCCATATCTTGTCGAACCTTTTGCAATCCCAAAGTTGACTCGGTGGGGAATTGACTTGCTGAGGAGATCCAATGTAGAGCTCGTGCAGTTGTCTTCTTTAGAGGCCGGAGATCTCCATTTCTCTTTCCCTTCTCTCTGTCACTCTCTCATTTTTTTTTATGACGCACCCTGTTTTTTGCCTAGACCGCCCTTTCGGGTTTTCAATCTAGCGGGTATCTCTTTTGCGTCTTCATTTTGACTCGATTAATGAGGGAGTGTGCATTGACTCTAGCTGAGGAGATAAGACATGTGATTTTGCGGTGGAGACCTCTTGTCACTAAAGGTAAGTGACATTGACTTGATTAGGGAAGTGTCCCTAGTATTGACTTCATGTATTTGACCGTTTTTTGAATGACTCATGAAGGCAAGTAAGTCATTAAGAGAGAAGAGAAGGAAAGCTCCAATTTTATTGCAAGAAATTGGGAGTATGCAGAAAGAATAGAAGTCCCTAGACTCGACAAGGAACGCGAAATGATTCCAAATCTAAGAAAGTTGTTCAATCTTTTTGGTGATTAATTCATTGGCAAATGAATCGTACAAAGATGTCTTGTCAAGTTCGAGATGAAGGCCAATCACCATAACGCGCTAGGGCTAAACATATCTTCTTTCTTGCATGAGACTGGACCCGAAGGTTGCCTACGTTCATCCAGTGTAGAGGCTCAGGTCATCGTAGTTCTTGTGAATTCTCCATTCTTCGGGATGGAATTGTTGCTTCGTCGTGTAGCTTCGTCCTCCTTTGGTGGATGGAATGATGTTGATCTTGATGTGAACATCTTTGATTGAGGGGGATTTTTTTTTTTCTTTTTTTTTTTTTTAATCCCCCCTTTGAAACATTGCTTGATTTTTCTCCATGGTTGTTGCTTCACCTTTGATGTCTTGGCTTTGTCTTCGTCGTTGATGATGTTTCCTTCGTCACAATGTTTAGCCCCTAGGCGTTCAAGCGATGGCCTTCGTTCTAAAACGTGTTTAGACATCTTTTCATCATTTTGCCAAGAATTAGATTGAACAACTTGGAAGAGTGTATGAGGACAAGAACGACTTTTATTTGGTAAGATCGACTCAAAATTTAACATTGGACGAGAGAAAACATTAATGCACACATTAGAGGACTTTTGACTCTTTTTTTTTATCCTATTTCTAGGTAGAGAAAGAGAAACGGAGATTGTTGTCGTCATCCCCCATGTCGTTGTAGTCCTCATTGTCGTTGTAGTCTTCCATGTCACTACATTCTTCCATGTCATTGCTTGGGAACCCTTTGTCGTTGAAGCTTGTGTCATAGGAGGACTCGGCAACTTCTCGGAGCAATTTGTCAATTCTAACCCCCGCATCATACATGCTTGAAAAATCGGAGTGAAAAGCCCCACTAAGATGAGTGCGGTAGTCCATTTTCAAACACTTCAAGAAGATGTCAATTTGTTCCTTCTTGGAAGGCCTATCAACCATCTCGGCTAGCTTGTCATTCCAACGGCGGTAGAAGTCCCCAAATGATTCATCACCCATTTGCACGGTGCTCTCCAATTCCTTCTTGGTGGGGCGGAATATGGAGTTGCCTTGATATTGTGACTTGAAGCCAAGCATAGCGACATCCCAATTGAGGCGGGTGGAAACTGGAAGACCCATATACCAATCTTTTGCGACATCCTCGATAGTAAGCGGGAAGCATTGTGCCATTATTTGAGGAGACACTTTCTTTGGTAGCATGGCCCAAACGTAGGAGTCGACATGAGCATCGGGGCAAGAGTTGCCATTGAACTTGCCAATATCGGGCATCTTGAACTTTTCGGGAAGAGCCTCCATTGTGTTCATGAGGAGAGAAGCTTGATGAAGATCGGTGCTTGGGCCCTTGTGCAAATTTAGCCCACTAAGCCTTTGGTCAATGTAGGACATGAGAATGTTGACCAAACCGGTATCAATGCTTTTGACCTTTCTTTCATTCGTGAGCCCTTTCAATTGGTTCTTGAGTTGAGCAACTTCTTTCTTGTGGGCCATTTTCACATGCTCGTAACGGGCTCGCCATAAATCATCCTTGCGGCGGACATTCTCGGCTAGTGTATCAACTTGCCCTTTCAATGCTTCCACCATGCGGAATAACCCTTCGTTGGACACGGGAATGCCGTTGTCGTTGCCGTTTGAAGCCATTGGACCTATGGAGAGAAACACCTTGATGAGAGTAAAATGATTTCACCCACAAACAAGAAAAAAGACTCAATCACATAAGAAAATGACTCTTTTTTTTTATTTACAAAAGTCGGAAGGACGTGGTCCTTTTTGGGGTTTCTAGAAAATAATGGAATCGTCACACTAGTATATAGACCATCTCGCGGTCCCATATACTCATCGGATTCCATCACGTTTGTGAATCCTACATGTGTCGGGATTAAACTAAATTAATGTAGTAAAGCATACATGCGGGGACGGATTTTTATTTTCGTCCAAAATAACCACTTTTGGGGACGGATTTTTATTGCGTCCGTTTCAACAAGTTGGCATGTATGATTTGAAGACATTAGTTTAGGAAAATCTCGGTAGATGGAAACCGACTTGAGTCACGGAGTGTTAGACTAACTAGAATTGTGTGGTTTGTGCTCGGCTTGAATATGAGGCTCAAAGGTCACACCCGGCATGTAGTCATGAACTACGCCACGGGCTGAGGTTTACCGCTTCGAAAGAGCCAAGGTCGAGTGGAGCTTGAAACTTTCTAGGACGGGCCTCGATGGGTTTGGGGTTGGACTTGTGCGACTCGATAGTGAGCAGTTGATAAGAATATGTGCATGTAGTGTGAGGTCTAACATGTGACAAAACATTTTTTTTTTTTTTTCAAAAGAAATAAATAAAAAAACAAATAAGCACATAATTACAACTTTCGAATCACCCGTGTGACCGATAAAAATAAACAGAAAGTAAAAGAAATTGTATGCAGGCCCGGTGCCCACACACTGTCATTTTGTTCTGTTTCTGTGCACTGTTCTGTTCCGGGAATGCGCCCAGAAGCGCGCGCATTGGGTTGCCTATGCGGAAGGCGCGCGCGTGAGAGGAAGCAGGGCAGAGGCGCCCGCTTCTGGGTGAGAACCTGCAAATCAGTGGGTTCAAGGGATTGCCTTGACCCTTAATTAAGAAAACTTTCCCCTGCAGAATTTGTTAGCACAGAAACATGGAATTGAAGGACAAGACAGGAGGCGGGCGATTCTGGTAATAAGGGTCGGATGCGCGCGCTTGAGGCCAAGAAGGGCGGAGGCGCGCGCTTCCTACCCTTTTTACCAGAATGCCCAGAAAACAGAATAAAAGAACACCAAAAATGAAAACGCAAGTTTAACCCTCTATCGTCCCCAGCGGAGTCGCCACTGTAGATACCCCGGGGAACCACGGCTTGGCTAGAGCGGTGAATTATCCTAGGATGTCTAACTTGTTTTAGATTGTTTAGAGTCGCCAACTATGTTTTTAAAGGAACATAAGAAAAACCTAAAAATAGCCTAATTTATGTACAAAACCAGAGATTCAGGAGAGAAGGGTTCGGGGGTTAGGTGACGGAGTGGGAAGTACTTAAACACCCAATCCTCCCCGCTTACGCGGGTCTTGCTACTATTGGTGTTCTAATATTTACATGTCCTTCAATTAATTAAATAGAAATGTGCTAACAATTGTGATGAGAAGAAAAGGGGAAATAAAGGGGAAATAAACTAGAATTGTTTTATTTATTTAATGATAAAGATTACATGTAACAAGTAATGTTAAAGAATTACATTAAGAGATGAAGAGAAATTAACATGGTGAATTAAAGTTAAGATTATAATGTAGGGAGATAACCTTAACTAACTTCAATATGTGAAGTAGTCATGTTGGTCATGTCCCATTAATGGGGATTGCATACATCAAGAAGAAGAAAACAAAGGAAGAAAATGGAGTTGTACCTTGAGAAAGAGGACTTGGAACCTTGACTTGAAAGTGTTGTTATTGTAATGAAATTGTTGTAGAACAATTTGTGTAGAGTCTTGTTACTAAGAACTCTTGTTGGGAGAATTTGTGTATAATGTAGTTGGTGAATCAAGGTTGGAGTCCAAAAAAAGAAGTCCAAAAAGAAGTCCCTTTCTAAGGTAGAAGATGATGGTTTTTATAGGTAAAAAAGAGAGAGAAAGGTTGGAGGGAAATTGGTCAATCCATGTGAGATGGAATTGACCAATACAAAATAAGATAAATAAAATAATAAATGAAAGAAATAAAAGAAAATCAAATAAAATAAAAATGAATTATTTTGTTTTAAAGAGATGGCTAGAATAATGGGATTGGAGGTTATAAAACTAGGGGGGATGAATGTGGATGAGAAAAGAAGTCTTTTGTGATCAAGAAGGAGATGTTGCAAATAAAAAAAGGGAGGGAAATAAGGTGCAATCCGTTACTGCCAAAATGGGAAGCGCGCGAGTCCCGCTTATGGGGCGAGACGCGCGCGCAGCCCGTTAACAGTTCCGGAAGCGCCCGCGGCAGAAAAGGACAGAATGACAGAATGACCCTAAAAGTTAACTCTGTTATGCAGTTTAGTCCAAAACTAACGGAATCAGTTAGGAACTTAACCGAAGTAACAGAAATTAACGAAAATGAGTTAAATAAAAATACTTTGTATGCAATCAAAGTGAGAGGTCCAAGGCGGGGTGTCTACAGCCGCACTTACTATTGTCTGCTGTTAGAAGCCATACTTGCTGTTGTCTGCTGTTAGAAGCCGCACTTGCTTTTGTCTGCTGTTAGAAGCCGCACTTGCTGTTGTCTGCTGTTAGAAGCCACACTTTCTTTTGTCTGCTGTTAGAAGCCGCACTTGCTGGTGTTTGCTGTTAGAAGCTGCACTTGCTAGTGTCTGCTGTTAGAAGTCGCACATACTGGTTGTCTGCTGTTAGAAGCCGCACTTGCTGGTTTTCTGCTATTAGAAGCCGCACTTGCTGGTTGTCTGCTGTTAGAAGCCGCACTTGCAGGTTGTTTGCTATTAGAAGCCGCACTTGCTGGTGTCTTCTGTTAGAAGCCGCACTTGCTGTTGTCTGTTGTTAGAAGCCGCACTTGCTGGTGTACCTATTATGTGTGTGCTTTACAGATATACGTGCTTGTGTGTGAAGTGTGAAATTGTGCTTGTGGTGCGTTGTGATTTTGAAAAGTAGGGATTGCTTGAGAGAGAGATTTTACAAGAATGGAGAAATTGTTTTTTGTGTGTGATGTGATTTAAAGAAAGCGTGAATGATGTTCATACCTTCACTTACTATGGCTGCTTGATTTGGGATGGATTGCTGATGTTGTGGCTTCAATGAAGAATGTCCATGCTTTGGATGTTGATGAGTTGCTTTTGTTTTTGATGGAGGCATGATCACTCCTTGATGATGGGTTGGTCGTGCCAAAAGGCTGCCTACGTATCCCTTAAAGAGAATCAGACCAGCGTAGTTCAAGGATGATGGAGAATTCTGGGGAAGAAGCTTAGAGCACAAACTTTCACGCATTTAAGGAGACAAAGAAAGTTTATTTACAAGAAAAAGAAAAAGAAAAATCTTTTTGTCTCTTTTTTTTTAGGCTAGGAGGAAAAGAATATGTACACATGTGGGAAAAAGTTTTTTCTTCTTTTTTTTTGTTTGTGGGTGAACCATTTTAATCATTGTGTGTTTGTAAAGCCAGCCTAAGATCAAATCATGTTCAGTCGAAGTCCGGATTGCCTCGCTTGAATTCTGTTGTCGCTGCTGTGCCCAACGAAGATTGTTGTCTAGCCCCAAGAGATTTGTTGATTATGGGGCGTCAAAAGACTTTTGATGCCGAGATACCAAGGGGTTGTTGATTGTAAAGCCCCTAGAACGCCTTTGATGCCATACTTTGAGTGACTTGCATAGCCCTAAGATAAATCAGCTCTTGGCCCAATCGAATAAATCACCTTTTGTTGACGTGAGCAAGCCCCAAGAGAAGATTATTGATGCCAAGCTTCAAGGGATTGCTAAGCCCCAAATGTCATGTGCTAGTTGTTTGCGAGCTTCAAGATGGTGGAATGAGAAGACCTTTCGATGTAAAGCTCCAAAAACGTCTTGGAATCGGCTCGGCATTATATTGAGAACGGATGCACTGTTCGGTAGAACTATTGGTAGTGATCTCCCTCTTACTCTTTCTTGGAGATGTATGGCCTCATTGTGGTCGGTACCCAAATGGCGGAAGGTCCAAGTGTAGAAGGGTCTTCGGAAGATGTCTTAGGAGAGATTGCGGATGATAAGGTCTTGGTGTGATAAGGTCCCAAATGAGTATGTTCGCTTGAGTCTTCTCGGGTTGAACTAATAACGGATCTTCGGATGCAACTTTGTGCGGATGCAACTTGTGATTTTGATCTCAGAGAAAGGGGTGCTGAATTGCAGAAACATTGGGTATAATACCCGCTATAACCCGTTTAAGTGAGTTTAGCTTATTGAATCTTTTTCCTTTTCTCTAAGACTTCCTTCATAATCTCGTCGTAAGTTACAGCATGACAAGAATCATCAAATTCATTCATAACATCAGAGCCCTCTTTTCAAACCAAAAATCCTTTGACGTGAAGTACTAGGAGACCCTTTAAGCTTGGACCACTCCCCACATTGCATTGCCCAGGTATCATTGCCCAAAATATTTGTTGAATCCCCTTAAGAAGACTTTCGGTGGAAAATTTATAGAGGAAGCTTCAAATGCTGCACATGACTTTGCTAGGGCCCTCGTTGGGGGAGGTGAAATGAATTGCATTTTTGCTGAGGGAGCCTTTCCAACTCGAGTCTAGCCCCTAGAGTGCCATTATCGACCGTAAGTAGAGCAAGAAAGGCCTATCCTTGATTGGGGGAACATGCACGAGCACACTTGACAAGAAGGATTTTCGACATTCCTTTTAGGAGACTTTGGAGATAGTCTCACACATCTTTCTTGAGCATAGCCCCTAGGGCTCATTAACTGTCAAGTGAAGCAAAAGAAGCTCTCGTTATTGAGTCACATAGCCCCTAGGGTATCATCATTTGTCGAGCAAAGCAAGAGACTCGTCTTCGTGTGAGGGAACAAAAATGAGAGGACATGGCAAGAGCTACTCCATTCTCGGGAAGATTTTTGACATACTTTAGGAGCACATTCTTGAAGAAGCTCGAAAACTAAGGCACACATTGTTTCCATTTGTGATCCAAACCAATTGGTGCATTGAAGACCATTCGTGTAACCTCTCACCCCTTTTTTGACTTTTTTATGACATATCAATCATGAGCTCATTCTTGGACGGGCCTACTTTCACATGATCCCAAAAAATGCACATTGCAAGAACAATCTCTATTATGCCAATAACCCAAAATGACCTTTGATTGTGCCATATCTTGTCGAGCCTTTTGCAATTCCAAAGTTGACTCGGTGGGGAATTGACTTGCTGAGGAGATTCCATGTAGAACTTGTGTAGTTGTCTTCTTTAGAGGCCGGGGATATCCATTTATCTTTCCCTTCTCTCTCTCACTCTCTCATTTTTTTTATGACACACCCTGTTTTTTGCCTAGATCGCCATTTCGGGTTTTCAATCTAGCGGGCATCTCTTTTGCGTCTTCATTTTTTTTGACTCAATTGATGAGGAAGTGTGCATTGACTCTAGCTGAGGATGAGAGACATGTGATTTTGCGGTGGAAACCTTTTGTCACTAATGATGAGTGACATTGACTCGACTAGGGAAGTAGCCCCTAGTATTTACTTCATGTATTTATATATTTTTTGAATAACTCACTAAGGCAAGTAAGTCATTAAGAGAAGAGAAGGAAAGCCCCAATTTGATTACAAGAAACTGGGAGTATCGATGAAAGATAAGAAGCCTCTAGACTCGACAAGGAACGTGAAATGATTTCAAATCTAGGAAAGTTGTTCAATCTTGAGGTGATTAATTCATTGGCAAATGACTCGTACAAAGATGTCTTGACAAGTTCTAGATGAAGGCCGATCACCATAACGCACTAGGGCTAAACATATCTTCTTTCTTGCATGAGACAAGACCCGAAGGTTGCCTACGTTCCTCCAGTGTAGAGGCTCAGGTCACCGTCGTTCTTGTTTATGCTCCTTTCATCGTGAGGAGTTGTTGTTTCGTCGTGATGGTTGTCGATGTAGCTTCGTCCTTTGTTGGTGGATGATGATGTTGTTGTGAACTTCTTTGAATGAGGGGATTTTTTTTTGTTCCCCCTTGAAAACTTTGCTTGATGTTGCTCTACCTCGTTTTGCTTTTTGGCTTCGCCGTTGATGTAGTTGCCTTCGTTGCGATGTTTAGCCCCTAAGCGTTCAAGTGATAGCCTTCGTCCTAAAACTTGTTTAGACATCTTTTCATCATTTTGCCAAGAATTAAATTGAACAACTTGAAAAAGTGTATAGGGACAAGAACGACTTTTATTTGATAAGACCGACTCAAACTTTGACATTATTGAGAAGGAAGAAATCTTAATGCGCACATAAGAGGACTTTTGACTATTTTTTTTAACTAGGTATAGAAAGAGAAACGAAGATTGTTGTCGTCGTTGTTGTAGTTTTTCCCATTTCAAACCCAAATCGTTCCTTGCTTCACAATTACCTTTTCGATAAATTCACCATTGTCAATCAAATCTTGGATGACGTTTCGGAGAGAGAATCACCCTTCGGTAGTATGGCCGCTATGCTTGTTGTAGTTGCACCATTCACCAAATGCATGATTCTTTGGTATCATCTTCGGCTTGTACCCTTCCAAAGGTTTGACCTTTCCACTTGCCATCAAGATTTCGAATGCTTCGGTTTGGGTTGTTCCTAGGAGAGGAGTGAAAATTCGGTTGTTGGCGGCACCTTTTTGACTTTTGAGGGGCATGACACTTGAGAATGTTTTAGCGTTGACCTTTGCCTTATTGTTGGTGAACTCTTGCATACGGGCCTTAAGTTTGGAAACTTCTTCCTCATGAATTCTTTTCTCAAGAGCGAAACGAGCTTGCCACAAATCATCCTTGCGGTGGGCATCCTCAACAAGTCTATCCATTTGTTCCCCCATGGCTCTTATTATGTTGAAAAGCCTTTCGTTGGACACGGAAATGTTCTCACCCTTGATGTTGTTGCCATTCGAAGCCATTTGACCTATTGGAAGAACACGGTTGATCTTAGGTTGGCCCCACAAATACCTTTTGAGTAAAATAATTTAACCCACAAACAAGAAAAAGACTCAACCATATAAGGGAAAAAAGTTTTTTTTTTATTTATTTACAAAAGTCGGAAGGACGTAATCCTTTTTGGCATTTCTAAAGAATATAGTGGAATCGTCACACTAGTATATAGACCTTCTCGCGGTCCCATATACTCATCGGATTCCACCACGCTTGTGAGAGCTAAGTATGATGGGATTAGACTAAATTAATGTCCCAAAGCATACATGCGGGGACAGATTTTTATTTTGTCCATAATAACCACTTGTTTCTCTTGGAAACGGCATGTATGATTTGATGACATTAGTTTAGGGAGATATCGACACACGAAAACCGACTTGGTCATGGAGTGTTAGAACCTAGACTATGAATGTGTTGGCTTGTGCTCGGCTAAAGAGAGGCTTAAAGGCCACCCCCGGCATGTAGTCATGAACTACGCCACGGGTTGAGGTTTACCGCTTCGAGAGAGTCAAGGTCGGGTGGAGCTTGAAACTCTCTAGGATGGGCCTCAACAGGTTTGGGGTTATGGACTTTGTGCGACTCGATTGTGGGCAATTCATAGGAATATGTGCATGTAGTTTGAGGTCAAGCCAAGTGACAATTTTTTTTTCAAAGAAATAAAGCATATATGTGCAAGTAAAGGGAGAAGGTAGAGGAGAAGTAAGGTCCTAAATTATTACAACTTCCGAGTCAACCAATGACCTGTCAAAACAAAGAAGGGAGAGGGCGAGACTGCAATTTTCTGAACTCCTGGGGCTGTTCTGAAACTTTCTGAAATCTGGGGATCAAACTGCAGTTTTCTGAAACCCAAGGACTGTTCTGCAGTTTTCTAAAGTCCAGGGAGTAGACTGTAATTTCCTAAAAGTTCAGTGACCTTTCTGCAATTTTCGGATTCGGCCCCTATTTTTTTTTTTTAATTAAAAAAAAGAAAATCAAAAGATTTTGGGGAGAGAAAGGAAAGGAGGAAAATATGTACAAAAGTTTTAGTCCAAAAATAAAAAATGTAACCCCCACATTTACTTGCAACGAAATTTGGAAGAGCTAAAAATGTGCAACAAGAGTTGCTCTTCTTTTTTTCTTTTTTTTTAAATGGTGAGGGAGTGTTTTTTTTTTTTTTTTTTAGTGCAAGAATAAACAAGAAATACTCACACACATACTAAGCACACTAAGCACGCAAACACACACAGCAAAGAGATGGTAGGAGGCTGCCATTTTTTTTTCGTGTAAGAAAAAGAAAAAAAAAAGCTCACACACACTCTAAGCACACACGACACATACTACAGACCCAAATTGAAAGAAAGGCCCCTGCTTTGGTTGCCACTTCCTCCCTTTTTTTTATTCTGGAAAAGAACCGGAGGCGCACGCATTTGGAATTTAGAGCGGGAGGTGCGCACTTTTGAGGATGTCGGGCAAAGGCGCCCGATTCTGGGCATACCTGTAAACTGATGGGTTCTAGGGATTGCCTTGACCCAAAAAATAGTACTTTTCCCCTACAAACATTGTTAGCACAAATAACATAGAATTGAAGGACATGATGGGATGCGGGTGATTCTGTTGGTGAAGGTCGGAGGCGCACGCCTTAGGCCAAGAAGGCTAGAGGCGCACACTTCCCACCTTTTTCCACCAAAATGCCCAGAAAACAGTAAAAAGAACACCAAAAGCAGAAACGTAAGTTTAACCCTCTATATACCTCCCCAGCGGAGTCACCACTATAGATACCCCGCGAAAACCACAACTTGGCTAGAGCGGTGGATGATCCTAGGATGTCTATTTTGGTTTTAATTTGTAGAGTCGCCACCTATGTTATTAAAGGAACATAAGAAAAACCTACGAATAGCCTAATTTATGTTACGAAGCCAAAGATTCGGGAGAGAAGGGTTCGGGGGTTAGGTGACGGAGTGGGAAGTACTTAAACACCCACTCCGCCCGGATTAAGCCGGTCTTGCTACTATTGGTGTTCTAATGCTAAATGTCCTTCTTATAATATGAGAAATGTGCAAGCAATTGCAAGGGAAAGAAAAGGGAAATTCTTTATATTGATTTATGCTTAAAGATTACATGTCAAACAATTACATTAAGAAATGAATGGTAAATTAAAATGGAGTTTAGAATGTTGGAATATAACCTTGACCAAACTTCAATAGTGAAGGGGGCTTTTTGGTTATGTTCCCTTTTTATGGGGATTGCATACAATGACTAGACAAGTAAAATAAGAGAAGAAGAATAAAGTACCTTTAGAAAAGAAGAACTTCAAACTTTAACTTGGAGATGGAGTTGTTGTAGATAAATTGTTGTGCAAAACTTTGTGTAGTGTTTTTGTAGAGAAATTTGTTGAGAGAATTTGTGTAGAGTTTAGGTGTAGGGAAAGTTGAAGTCTCCAAGGTCTAAAATTGAGGTCCTTTTTGTGTTGAGAGTCTTTTTCTAAGGTAGAAATGAGGGGTTTAAATAGGTGGAGAAAGGAGGGAAGTAAGTCCTTTTGGCCAATAGGAAAATAAATGAAAATAAAAAAAAAAAAATCAAATAAAATCAAATAAAGATAGAATATTTGGTTTTAGGGAAAAGACTAAGAATATGGGATTGTGAGTTATAGATTAAGGGGGGATGAATGTGGATGTAAAAAGAGGTCTTTGTGATCAAGAAAATGGAGGGAAAATACTGCAATCCGTAATTGCCAAAATGGGAAGAGCCCGAGTCCCGCTTTTGGGTTGAGACGCGTGCACGTCCCACAAGCAGTGCCGGAGGCGCCCGCAGGTAAAAAGGATAGAATGACAGAAATGACTCCAAATTTAACTATGTTATGCAGTTTAGTTTAAAACTAACAGAATCAGTTAGGAACTTAACTGAAGTAACAAAAATTAACAAAAACAAGTTAAACAAAAATACTTTGTATGCAATCGGGGTGAGAGGTCCAAGGCGGAGTGTCTACAGAGCCCCTCGGCGACGTGGATTGCGAAGCAAAATGCGTCGACCAAAGAAATACAACCGCCGAGGACATCGACAAAGAAAGAGAAAGAAAAGAAAGTAAAGACTCGATAAGAGCATGAATTTGAAATTGCGAGGGATAGAAGTGCGCTCCCTGTGTGAGCGACTTTTGTTGATATAAAGGGTACGGTGATTTCAGTGGTTCACCATGGGCCAAAATTGTTGTTCGGAGCCGCACTTGCTGTTGTCTGCTGTTAGAAGCCGCACTTGCTGTTGTCTGCTGTTTGAAGCCGTACTTGGTGTTGTCTGCTATTAGAAGCCACACTTTCTATTGTCTGCTGTTAGAAGACGCACTTGCTGGTGTCTGCTGTTAGAAGCCGCACTTGCTGGTTGTCTGCTGTTAGAAGCCGCACTTGCTGGTTGTTTACTGTTAGAAGGCGAACTTGCTGGTGTCTGCTGTTAGAAGCCGCGCTTGATGTTGTATACTGTTAGAAGATGCACTTGCTGGTGTACCTGTTATGTGTGAGCCTTGTAGATATACGTGCTTGTGTGTGAAGTGCGAAATTGTGCTCGTGGTGCGTTGTGATTTTGAAAAGCAGGGATTGCTTGAGAGAGAGATGTTACAAGAATGGAGAATTTTTTTTTTTGTGTGTGATGTGATTTTAAGAAAGCGTGAATGATGTTCATACCTTCACTTACCATGGCCGCTTGATTTGGGATGGATTTCTGATGTTGTGGCTTCGATGAAGAATGTCCATGCTTTGGATGTTGATGAGTTGCTTTTGCTTTTGATGGAGGCATGATCACTCCTTGATGATGGGTTGGTCGTGCCAAAAGGCTGCCTACGTATCCCTTGAAGAGAATCAGACCAGCGTAGTTCAAGGATGATGGCGAATTCTGGGGAAGAAGCTTAGACAATAACTTTCACGCATGTAAGGAGACAAAGAAAGTTTATTTACAAGAAAAAGAAAAATCTTTTTGTCTCTTTTTTTTAGTTTGTGGGTGAACCATTTTAACCATTGTGTGTTTGTAAAGCCAACCCAAGATCAAATCATGTTCGGTCGATGTCCAGATTGCCTCGCTTGAATTCTGTTGTCGCTACTGTGCCCAATGAATATTGATGTCTAGCCCCAAGAGATTTGTTGATTATGGGGTGAGAGGTCCAAAGCGGGGTGTCTACAACGTGCTACGCAGTTTCTTTGATGGTTGTCTCGTACAAGACAAAGTTTTCTCATAGGAGACCATTTGTCTAGATTGTTCCTTGAGTCATGTCGTGTCAAGGGAGACGACTATTGGTCCGACAACCATTGATGTGCAAGATCTTAGTAGGCTAGGCGTACTTTTGAATCACTCTAAAGTTCCATGTCCGAAAGTCTTCGGTGAAGGTGATGAGAGACATGTTCTATTCCACCAAGTTTATCTCATGTGTGGTATAAGTCAAGCCCCAAGAATCAGGTAAGTTATAGATGACTTCGTGAACAGGCTTATGAGGTTGTTTTGGCTTGAATAGGAATGCTCTCCCGCTTGTGGAATTTGAAAGAGGTTGAAAAAGAAATGATTTGAAGAATGTTCTCCCTATATATTTTTTTTTCTTTGTGACGCACCCTGATTTTTGCCTAGAACGCCCTTTCAGGTTTTCAATCTAGCAGGCATCTCTTTTGCGTCTCTTTTCAAAAAAAAAAAATTCGACAGAGTATGTACTCGAAGATGACTCAGAAACGTACGAGTTCCGAGAAGAAGGCCAATCACTAGTATGACAAAGGGGTACATGACTTTCTTGATGTGGAGGGATCTCCTTGTCTTTGGATGCTTGAATTCTTGAGTTGAACTTTGTTGTAGGAGGAGATGACGTTAAGGAATCCTCCTTTTCTTCATTTGGATTTTCGAAGGAGATATGTTTGAGCTTTTATGATTTGTTGAACTTCTTTCTATATTGTGGGGCGATGAAAGCTTGAGAGTTTTTTTTTTTTTTTTACTCTCTAAGCTTTGAGTTGAGGAGCCCCATTCTTTCTTAGGAATGACGTTGATACTAGTGCCTTCGACTTCTTTCATAGTGGTCCTTCGACTTTCAGTAGGAGCGTGATCATGTGTAGCCCCTAGGAATTCTAATGATAGCCTTCATTCTCAAACTCGTTTAGACATAACTATCATCTTTTGCAAAGTTTTATGTTTAATGATTATTATTGTTTGCGAGTCCATTTATGAATTTTAGGGATAATCATGAGGTAGAAAAACCTTAGAGAAGTGTATAGGAATAAGAATGACTTTTATTAATAAATGAATTCAAAACAGACTTGATAGTTGACACAAACTAAAGAGGGGGGGAGATGGACTAGAATGACAGAATGACTATTTGAGTTCATACTAGGAAATTAAAACATATTCTATTTCTAAGGAGAAAGGGAGAGGATAGTTGTTGCCCCAAAGTGGTTGATCTTGAGGCTTCATTCTTCTTCATGCTTTTTTAGGAAGCGGGTTGGTGATGGCATTCGGCGCTTCAAGTTCTTTGTTGTCAATGAGATCTTGGATCACATCTTTCAAGTGGTGACAAAAGTTGGTGTCATGACCGGTAGCTCTATGGAACTTGCAGAAGAGGTGATGAGCATGATGAGGAGGGAGTTCCGTTGGTGTAGTAGGAGGACTTCTTGGTTTGATCTTTCCCTCCTTTGTGAGGATGTCAAGGAGACCCTCTTGATTGGTACCTTCAAGCTTGTCATAGTGCCTTTCTTTTTTTCTCTCTTTTTCCTCTTTTAGGAAAGGGAACATTATAGAACTTGCTTTTTCCTTGGTTGTTGAAATCATTAACGGAGGTTACTTTGTTGTAGCATTCTTTTTGGGTTTGCAGACATGCTTGAAGAGTACAGATCCTACTTTCGTAGTTATCCTTTTTATATTGAAGATGACCGTAAAGGATTGTGATTTCTTTCTCATAGTACTCCCTTTGGATTCGTAAGCGAGTCATGAATTCTACTTCCATTTTCTGCTTGAAGTCAGTGTATAGGGCAGTGGAGCCTACTTCGACCATTTGACTTACTTCCCTTTCTAGTCAAGTATTGAGATCATGGGCCTCTTGCATAGACTTGGTGTCGGACATGGTGTTGGAAGAGTTTGGAACGATCTAGTTGCGATTCGGACGGACCTAAGCGGTATAGAGATTGCGTTAAACCCAGATTAAGGTCCCAACAAGTCGGATTTATGAGGTGTATAGGCTTAGGAGTGCATGTGTACAGTTTAAGGTCGACCAAACAAGCATGGCACAAAAATTGACCCAGACAGAAGGGGATGTCTCGTATGAGACAAGGGATGTCTCGTACGAGGCATCCAGCACAGAACACATAATTTCAGTTTTTTAATCCTATTTTTGGTCGGATGGAACTTAATCCGTTTTGGGGGGTTTCTATCTAATATCCAGGAATAGTGGATTCTGTCACCCTAGAATATGAGCCCTTTGTTTTTCACCTGTATTGCACTCTCCCAAACGGACAATTTGGGCAAAGGTCCCATATTCTCATCGGGATCCACCATTCAATTTAGCCAAACCTAAGCGATTCCGTAATTTTTTGCACTTTGTTAAACAACGCCATTTATGCAATCAAACCTTATTAATTCTTGTAAGGGACAACCGAAAGGGACTTTGTTGGACGGGGGAAATTATGAAGGCAAAAGAGACTAGACTCGAATCCTCGTAGAAAATTTCTCAATTTTGTCAACACAATTCCTTTGTCCAACAATTTTTACCGAAGGGACATTCGTCAAGAATTCATGAAGGGAGGATTATAGATTGTATGAAAAGCGTTATATTGGGCAAAGATTAAAACAATTTCTAGGAATCAAACCGACCGGTCAGAAGGAATGTCCTATTGACTAGTATGTATGCATGAGATTGATGCAGGGCTTACGGCTAAGGCTCCCCATGGGCACGATCGCAGGAGCGTGGCATGGAGTGAGTACACCATATTTGGAGAGACCGGCTAGTGGGGTGCTGACCGACATCTGTCCTCCGATTGGGACCCGGGTTTATAGGGTATGTAGTGCGATTAATCTACATGTTTGCACGTGTGTGAGAGCCAAGTTCTAGATGTCAAAGGAAAAATATATATTTTTTTTGAAGTTTTTTTTTGAAAGCAAGTAAAAGATTGACTGGACCAAAGTGTTGCCTACGTTTCCCTCAATCTTTAGAAAAAGAAAGAGAGACTCAGGTCAACGTAGTTCGAGTTTGAAAAGCTTTTTGAGAAGAGAATATGGAGCACATAGCAAGTAAGGCCACATAAAGAAGAGGGATAGAAATACTCACAATGCTTGCATTACCCATTAGAGGGTGCAAAATAAACTCAAGAATGAGTAAATACTCATCCTTAAATTTTTTCATAGCCCCTACAAGAGATGTTAGCGCAAAAACTATACATGTATATGACATGAATTATTTATTGCACATATGGGGACGGAGTAAATACAAGCAAAGGAAGAGAGTTTTTATTTTTGATTTTAAGATTCTATTTTTTTTAAAGTCCAGGGGTTGGTCTGTAATATTCTGGAATCTCAGGGACTGTTCTGTAGTTTCAGAAGTACAGGGACTGTTCTGTAATATTCTGGAATCTCAGGGACTATTCTGCAGTTCTGAAGTACAGGGACCAATCTGTATTTTTTTTAACCAGCCCCAGTTTGTTTTTTTTTTTTTGGCGGCTCTCGAATGGATGTCTCGTACGAGACATTAGATGTCTCGTACGGGACATCTTTTCCAAAGCCCAGATTCAAAACAGAACAAATTCAGAATAGAAACAGTTACGAAAATTTCAGAAAAAAGGCAGAACAAAGTAGATTTTTTGTAAAAAATTAAAAGATTTAAAACACCTAATTTGCATGCAAGTCTAACCCACTTAATTTTGTCCCCAGCTGAGTCGCCACTGTTTGCATCCGAGAAGAGATCCTCGCTCGCCTTTTTGATTTGAGAGTCGCCACCATGTTGTTGAACGGAACACGAACCGTGAGATTCTTGAGTTCGGGGGTTAAGTTATGGATTGGGAAGGTCAAGGAGCACCCAATCCACCCAATCTAGGATTGGTCTTGCTTAGGTGTTTTTAATCAAATAAAGAACAAGTAAATAAACAAGTAAAGCCAATAATTAATTTCTTAATTATTAGAATGTCGGATCATGTGCTTCGAGACCATCTCCATGGATTGGAGAGGCTCTAGCCTGATCCTTTTGATGGGATTATGCTACTCTAAAACAAAGAATGAGATGCGAAGTAGAGATTAAAAGCGTATGAGTTTACCTAAAGCGTTCTCGAGATTCCAATTGATGGCCTTGACTAAGGCCTTGAAGAACCAAGTGTTTTGTGATGTTTGTGACTTGAAAAGATGAGTTTTTGATGGTGTTTTGGTGTGAGGGAGGAGTAAAAACGGGATTCTTTGGAGAGAGACTGATTTCAAAGTTGTTAACCTCTTTTTGTGGTAAAAGAACTCTATTTGATAAGTATTGGATTATTTAGGGACCAAGTATAGGAGTCCTAAGTATGGTAGGTAATAAAGTCGTTATTTGGAGAGGTTAAAGGGGGTAGGAAATCAGTAGGAAACATCTAGGAAGTCTCCTAATTCAATGTTTCCCGGATTAGGAGAGTGTTGGCCAAGAAAGAGATCAGGACGGAGAAGGAAAGTGATTCTGACTCGCAGACAAAGGAGATGTCTCGTACGAGACATTGATGTCTCGTACGAGATATCCAGCACAAAAGTATTGTTTTGCCCTTATCTAAAGTTCTGTTGTTCAGTTTTAGCCCCTAACTAACAGAGTCGGTCAGAAACTTAACGAAACATGTCAAAACTAACGAGTTTTCATCAAAACATAAAGGCAACACACAAGAGTAGTGTAATCATAAATTTGCCTAGACCGCCCTTTAAGGTTTTTAATCTAGCGGGCATCTCTTTTGTGTCTCTTTTCATATTTTTTTTGACAGAGTATGTACTCGAAGATGACTCAGATGAGAGAGTAATTTGTCTCTTATTAGGAAAGAGACATACAAGATTTTTGGGTTTGAATGTATCAGACATTTTAGTTATCGACTTGGCTTTTGGGAAGTTGTTCCAAGCATCAACTTAGTGGGGATAATGCACCTTGTAATAAGAGTTTGAGGTGAAGAAGATAGCCCCTAGTGTGGACTTACTTTTGACGAGTTCGTACGTTTCGAGAATAAATAGACTAGGGAAAGAAAGGATCAAAAGCCCCTAGCCTTGATGCTTGGATTTGAAGAAGGCATATGAGGGTGAGGAAGAGGAAGCCCCTAGACTCAACGAAGAACGCTACTTGGCTCAATGTACTAGAAAGATAGTTCTACCTTTAATGGACCCTAGTATTTATTTTTGATGTCTTAAGTGTTTGTCCAGTTCATTTTTTGCAGGTGAATCATCTAGAAATGTCTTGACAAGTTTTGAGGAGAAGGCCTAATCATTAGTGCCCTCTTCGTATTTCTTCATGAGTGATATTTACGGATGATGGAGACGGTCTTCAAGTTAGGAGTCTCATTTTTTCTTCATTTGGATTTTATCTTTGTTGTAGGAGGAGATTAGAGGCCTCCTTTTTTACTTCATTTTGTGTGGTTGAAACTCCTTCTTTGTAGGGTTGTGAAAGCTTGAGAGTTTTTTTTTTTTTTTTTTGACTCTCAAAGCTTGAGTTGTGGAGCCCCACTTTTGTTTGGGAATGATAATGCCTTTGACTTTATTCCATTGTGGTCCTTCGACTTTTGACATGAGCGCAGTGATAGTAATGTGTAACCCCTAGGCCTTCTCACTTGTTTAGACATTTCTATTATCAATTCAAGGTTTCAGATTAATGACAATTATTGTTTGAGAATCCATTTCATGAATTAGAGAGATATTTAAAAGGTAGAACAACCTTAGAGTAGTTTATAGGAAATGGGAATGGCTTTTATTAATAACTAGAATTCAAAACAGACTCGATAGTTGACACAAACTAGAGAGGAGGGAGATGGACTAGAATGACAGAACGACTCTTCGAGTTCATACTAGGAAATTAAAACCTATTCTATTTCTAAGGAGAAAGGGAGAGGATAGTTGTATCCCCAAAGTGGTTGATCTTAATTTCTTCTTGAGGCTTTATTCTTCTTTGTGTAGCTAAGGGAGAGGGTTGATAGTAACACTTGGTATCTTTATTTCCTTCTTATCAATGAGGTCTTGGATGATATCCTTTAAGTGGTGGCAAGAGTTAGTGTCATGACCGGGATCATTGTGAAACTTGCAGAAGAGGTGATGAGCATGATGAGGAGGGAGTTCCCTTGGTGTAGTAGGAGGATTTATCGGTGTGATTTTTCCTTCTTGGACGAGGATGTCAAAGAAACCCTCTTGAGTAATACCTTCAAATTTGTCGTAGTGCCTATCTATTCTTTCTCTTTTAGGAAGGGGAAGAGTAGAGTACTTGCTCTTCCTCGGTTGTTGAAAGCATTTGTCGGCGGTTACTTTGTTGTAGCATTCTTTTTGGGTTTGCAGACTTGCTTGTAGAGTACAAAGCATACTTTCGTAGTAACCTTTTTGAGATTGGATATCTCCATGAAGGATTGTGATTTCTTTCTTATAGTACTCCCTTTGGGTTCGTAAGTGAGTCATGAATTCTACCTCCATTTTCCGTTTGAAGTCAGTGTATAGGGCAGTGGCGCCTACTTCGACCATTTGACTTACTTCCCTTTCTAGTCAAGTCTTGAGATTATGGACCTCTTGCATAGACTTGGTGTTGGACCTGGTGTTGGAAGAGTTTTGAACGATCTAGTTGCGATTCGGACGGACCTAATGGTATAGAGATTGCGTTAAACCCAGATTAAGGTCCCAACAAGTCGGCTTTATGAGGTGTATAGGCTTAGGAGTGAGTGGAGGTTGACCAAACAAGCACAGCATAGAAACTGACACGGACAGAACTTAATCCGTTTTGGGGGGTTTCTATCTAATATCCTGGAATAGTGGATTTTGTCACCCTAGAATATGAGCCCCTTATTTTTCACCTGTATTGCACTCTCCCAAACGGACATTTTGGGCAAAGGTCCCATATTCTCATCGGAATCCACCATTCAATTTAGCCAAACCTAAGCGATTCCGTAATTGTTTTGCACTTTGTTAAACAACGCCTTTTAGGAAATAAAACCTTATGAATTCTTGTAAGGGATAACCGAAAGGGACTTTGTTGGACGGGGGAAATTATGAAGGCAAAAGAGACTAGATTCGAATCCTCATAGAAAAATTCTCAATTTTGCCAACACAACTCCTTTGTCCAACAATTTTTACCGAAGGGACATTCGTCAAGAATTCATGAATGGAGGATTATAGATTGTATGAAAATCGTTATCTTGGGCAAAGATTAAAACAATTACTAGGAATTAAACCGACCGGTCATAAGGAGTGTCCTATTGACTATTATGTACGCATGAGGTTGATGTAGGGCTTACGGCTAAGGCTCCCCGTGAACACAGTCGAGGAGCGTGTCACGGAGTGGGTACACCATCTTTGGTGAGACCGGCGAGTAGGGTGCTGACCGACATCCGTCCTCCGATTGAGACCCGGGTTTTATAGGGTATGTAGTGCGATTAATCTACATGCGTGCACGTGTGTGAGAGTCAAGTTCTAGATGTTAAGGTGAAAATAGAGAGTTTTTTTTTTTTTTTTAAGACAAAACAAAAACATGCAACGGCCGGGCTAAGTGGCTGCCTACGTTTCCCTCTTGTGGAGGAACTCAAGCCTTTGTAGTTCACACATAAAGCATAACATATGTAAAGCATATAAATTTCAAGTTTACTAATAATCTTGTAAAACAAAGGTTAGCTTCATGATATATGGGGAGTTTCTTTGTCATTAGGAAGGTCCTAAGACTCAGAAACAAGGGGGAGGACAGATCTGGAACTCTGTTTGCGCGTTTGAACCAGATGGAAATCCTTTTTTTCAACCAGAAAAACCAGATTGTCGGACAGAAAGGAGAAGCCTCGTACGAGACATCAATGCCTCATACGAGCCATCCCCTTCTGGGAGCAGAGACTGTACATATTTTTGCATAATTTTAAGAACGATGATGAATTTTTCAACACAATTCTAACCCTCTTAGTTTGATTCATCCTCAGCAGAGTCGCCACTGTTTGCATTCAGGAAGATCCCAGCTCGGCTTTTTGATTTGAGAGTCACCACCATGTTGTTGAACGGAACACGGACCGTGAGATTCTTGAGTTTGGGGGTTAAGTTATCGATTGGGAAGGAAGGAGCACCCAATCCACCCAATCTAGGATTGGTCTTGTTACGAAAACATCATCATCATCTTGAAATCATGCAAATTATGTACAAAGAGAGCCAAATAAATAATTTCTTATTTATTTGGAATGTCGGATCATGTGCTTCGAGACCATCTCCATGAATTGGAGAGGCTCTAGGATGATCCTTTTGATGGGATTACACTACTCTAAAACAAAGAATGAGATGAGAAGTAGAGATTAAAGGCGTAGGAATTTACCTAAAGCGTTCTTGAGATTCCAATTGATGGCCTTGACTAAGGCCTTGAAGATCCAAGTGTTTTGTGATGTTTGTGACTTGTAAAGATGAGTTTTTGATGGTGTTTTGGTGTGTGGGGAGAGGAAAAACGGATTAGAGTGAGAGAGGCTGATTAGAGAGTGATTGGTTGTATAGGAAGTGATTAGGGACCATTAGGAGAGTCTAGGGTTGAAAGACTCTTTATTTATTGGTTTAGATTACTTAGGGACCAAGTCTGGAGGTGGAGATGTTTAATTAGGTAAGAAAATCAGTAGGAAATCGTCTAGGAAGTCTCCTATTAGATATTCCCCGGATTAGGAGAGCGCTGGCCAAGAAAGAGATCGGGACGGAGAAGGAAAGTGGATTAAGCCCGAAACAGCAGGTGATGTCTCGTACGAGACATCAAATGTTTCGTACGAGATATACAGTACAAAAGTATTGTTTTGTTCTTCTGTCAGTTTCATTTGCTCATTTTATCCCCTGACTAACGGAGTCAGTTAGAAACTTAACAAAACATGATGAAACTAACGAGTTTTCATCCAAACACAAAGGCGAGACACAATAGTAGTGTAATCATAAATGTGAGTTCAAAATGGGGTGTCTACAGTAGGATGCCACTTTAGGAGAGCTGCAGCAACGCCAGTTAGAGATGTACCAGAGGCAGACTGCTGAGATAGAGGCAGCACAAGCGTGGCGAGTGAAACAGTCCAGAGAGTCCACCCATCAGGCACAGATGCTTCAGATGATATGGGGGCGAGTGGTACCTCCACCTCCTCAGTTTGGTGACCCGATGCAGTGGCAGGGAGGCGGCTCTAGCCAAGGTGGCGGGAGCAACCAACCCCGTCCTCTTTTTCAGTAGTAGCATGGTTGGAGGTATCCCTATCCCTAGCTCATTTTTACTAATTGTAAGCATTGGGGGAAATGCTTTGTTTAAGTTTGGGGGTAGGGTACTGTTGGGTTGTTAGTATCATCAGTTTATCACTTGCGTAGCTAGGATTTTTTTCTTGTGTTTTTAGGAAAATTTTAAAAATATTGTTCTTTTCATATGTTGGGTTGTTATCCATGGTCAGTGATGATCTGAGGGATTGTTTGTGTTAGCCATCGTAGGTGCCATCATTTTACCTAGAATTGGGATCGCATTATAACTATCAAAGGCATGATTGCACCACCTCTCACTTACATTATTTCCACGATCATGCTACCAACTTAGGATTAATTTATGGGATCACTTGGTATATGCTCAGGGGCCCTAGAACATTGTTTCATGGTTGTCAATAACAAGTTAATAGGTTATTTGGTATTTATGGCAATTCTTTCTGAACCCTTTTCTTGACTTTATTTTGTCTATCTAGTCACTTAAATAAAATCACCGCTAGAACATTCTTTTGAGCTTCAAAAAGGAATGGCACATTAAATACCGCCTTTCACCTTCTTTTGATACTCAATTTCCTACCCTTTTTCACTAAGAATAGGTTAAACTCACCTTGACAAGGAAGTGGACTAGGGAATGGTGGGAGTTATGGTTCGAAATTGGGAGAATGATTTGGAGAAACATTGGATATGGCCAAAGATATGAAGGGGGTTATGTATTGAAAGGAGGGGTTCATAAAAAAAAAAAAAAAAAAGGAAAAAAAAAGGTTCATTGTTAGTAGAAGTGCAAAATCTGTAAATATGCACTTAGTTTCATTCCAAAAAAAAAAAAAAAAAAAAAAGAGAAAAAAATGTTTGTTCCCTCCTAATGTGTTAAAGTGATGAATGGTAGTGGCTAAAGAAATGGATTGTTGTGGCCGAAAGAAAGGAAGGCATATAATAGTCTCCCCTTTTGATGTGAAAGTATGAAAGTAATAAGTTTGGGGGTTGAGACTTAGGTTAATTCGGGTGAGCGAAGAGCGTAATTATGTGAGGATGTATGTGATTGAAGACTCCCTAGTTTCACTTACTTGATTTCGTATGTCCTTACCTTCATTTGTAGCCGTGAGCCTAGCCTTGGACATTGTTGTGGCTACAGCCTTTTGCAATATTTTCTTTCTATATCAGTAACAAAGTTGACAACTATATATACATGCTTATGAGTGCCCTTAATTGGGTTGTGTGTGTCATCGATTGTGAATTAGAACATTAACTGTAGTGAACCCATAAACTAATCTTATTTTGGTTGCATGATCACCAACATCACCCATACTATCATGCTGCGGTAGAAAATCAAACGAGTTGTTAGTGTGTGTGCGTTTGCAATTTGGTTTGATGGTGGTACTTGTTTGATGGCACTTGATGTGAGATTCTGAAACTCGTGGCTAATAAATCCTTTATATGAGAAGAACAACCCAAAAATATTTTATTTTTTATTTTTTTAGTTTTTTTTAGTTTTTAATTGAAGTTTTTTTTTTACTCGAGGACGAGCAAAAAGTAAGTTTGGGGGTATTTGATAAATGTGTTTTTACACATTTAAAGAGTACTATTCCGTAACTCATTTTATGCTATATCTTGGGTTTTATTGTGTTTTAATGTATTTTTGTGAAGGCAAGGAATGCATGGGGACAGAATGGATTTAGAAAGGAAAAGAAAAGAAGAAATACAACATTTCAGGAAAAGTGGGCGGCCGCACAACCTATTATGGGCGGTCGCACACTTGTGAAAGATTTGGCCTAGAACAAACCTGGACCATAAGGCGTCCGCACATGCCCATTTGGGCGGCCGCACAGGGTGACGGGTAGAGAATATGCAGTTTCCAATTATCTTAAGGATTTTGTTTGTTTCCTTTTTTGTAACCATATTTGACCCTAGTATAAATACATAACAAATCCAGCAGCCATATTAGACAGTTTATCCTTATTCAATCTTTGTAACAGAGATTGAGAGATTTACAATTTATTCAAGTATTTTTCATTAATCAATTTATGTTCACTATTGAAGATTTGTTGATGATGATCATGAGTATGCGCGGCTAAATTCCCTATTCTCCGGATTGGAGGTAACATGTATGGATTTAATATGTGTTAATTAATTCTATTGTCAATCATATTGTTGTGTCTTTCAAAAGTGAATTTATGAAGGTTTTCTAGTGACAATCTAATGTGAAGATTATATTGATTCTTAAACTAATTTGTGTATACGAAGTTCGAGTGATCGATTGATGTATACAAGGTCTGACTTTTGAGAAATATAATTTAGGTTTGCTGTCACGCCCCGGAAATCTCAAAAATCCATAAATAAAAACTTTACAAAATGTACATCTCCAAAATGTAATATACCAAACCGGGCGCGTGAATTCAACTATAAACCAATACCATCAAACAACACCTCAACGAGATTATAACTCGGAGACTAGAAACAAATGCGGAAGCAAGAACAACTTATTAACAAAAATACCCAAAGTACAACCATATATACAAACACTGAACGACTACAAACCCACGATAAAATACATAAAGGCTCCGAAGAGCAACTATCCCAAATACGATCAACCTGCTCAGAAGATTCCCGCTACAACGGACCTCACAACGCTACCACTTGCTTTCCTGGGGGGGGGGGTTAAGGAAAAACAATTTGAAACAAGAAACGGGGTGAGAATAAATCTCAGTAAGTTACTAATGCAACTACATGACATGCTAATATGCAATGACCGATAGCAATTAACATAAGATAGATAGCAGCGAAATAATAAGTGACATGCTGTCGAACAGTAACATCCAATAGTCAATCATATAAATAAACATATAACAACAAATGAGAGGCTCCCTATCGCCAACCGTCCCATACCGGTTGGAAATAACGACCAGCTCATCATGGAACACATAAAGCTGAAATAAACACTCATAAGTGGATACATAGCCAAGGTTTCATCCAACTGAAGAACCAAATAAAGGTCGCTGCGCAGCTTCAATAATCAACAATCAACATCTTCATAGCAGCATGAAAGCTCGAAGAGAAAACCCCGGTACCGGAACCAATAACCATAAAAGTGTCACAAAGGACAAGGACCATGACACAAAGTCATGCCCGATAGCTAGATACATTCACAAAGGATGCTAACTCATCCTTTCCAAGGCCAATCTGGAAAAGGGGTAAAGAAGGGGGCAAAACAATGGTCAACATTATAATGGACTTGGCTTTGCCATTATAATCTCTCCCATCGCCCGATGCAATAAATATGCCAGCTGGGCTTCCAAATAAATGCTAAGTAATAAATACTAGCTTAATTAAACAGTTTAGGGTTCCAAAGTAGGGAACCATGCCAAATAATCACCATAAAGATGCAACGGTTACTCATGAAGAGTTTAACAACAACAATAACAAGAGTTTCTCATGAAGAGCACAACAACGATAAACGGAATTTCTCATAAAGTGCACAACAACGATAAACGGAATTTCTCATAAAGAGCACAACAACGACAAACGGAATTGCTCATAAGGAGCTCAACAACAAAGACTATTAGAATACGATAATTCCATAAAGAAGAACCATACTAGATACATTTCAAAGATGATACCCACAAGTTATTCATAGGAACACAACCCAAACGGTCGCTCACAAATAGTACAACGACTATAACTCAAAATTGTCCTAAACGTTTACTCATAAAGATGTACTAGGACTATGAATTCAACCATATCATCAGACCTGGAATTCCAAAGTAGGAAATAAGAATGAATACACCTTAAGGTTAACCAAACCGTAAGTACCCAATTTCCAATTCACGCTTTACCTCCGTCCTTAACGAACCAATCCTAAACACCCCAAACGAATCCAAAATGTTACACTTATTAGAACATGATCACGAACACATCATAAGATGCCCAAACATTCCCTAACAATACTTGATCAAATTACATAACACCATTGTTCACAAAGTAACCAATTTTAATTACTAAAGTGTTCCACGGTGCCCAACTAAGTCAACTAGAATAGTACTACGGAACCTAGACCGAGACTACACCTTGACTTTAAACCTCAACAATAAAACAATCATTATGGTCTGGAACCATGCGTCCAATAGAACCATTGCGTAGTACTCGAAAAGAGCTTTCCAACGATAGTTTACACATCCAAAACGGAGTCCGGACGAAGAAGTTATGGCCTCCGGAAGATTGAACGTAAAACGGACAATTTATAAAAAGTTTTCGGCCGGACAAAGAGAAAAATCCCTGTTTTAGCTCCGAATTTCACTCCTTTCGTTCTAAATCTTAGGAGTACCTATATACACTTCTATCCTAACATTTAAAGACAAGAAAACTCAATTCATGCGTCTCTAAAACCCAAACTAAAATACAACCTAGTTTTAAACAAACACAATGTGATTTCCAGGAAAGCAGGACGGGCGGGCGCCTGAATAGGGGCGGGCGGGCACCCATTATAACAGAAGCTAAGGGTCAGAAAAGGGGGAAGTGGGCGGGCGCTTGGCATGGGGCGGGCGGGCGCCCGGTCGTCGGGCTGGGCAGAAATCAGCTTGGTTTTAACACATTCTTACCAAAATCAAACCCAAAATCTTGCTAGTTCATAAACACCCAAAATCAACACTTCCAATACTCTTAACAATGTACTAAAACAACATATGAACCTCTAGGAGACCTAGAAAACAACATTTAACCACACAAATAAAGATTTAATCTAAACATTAATATTATCACAACTTTTAACCAAAAATCCAAATAAATTCCAAATAATTTCTAAACTCAACCAAAATGACATAGATATCAACAAGAACATCAATAGTGTTAAAGATGAGCATTTTTAACATAAATGGGGAAAAGTAACTTACTTGAATTTTCTCAAAGTTGCCGGAACTCGAATATTTTTAGCCCTCTACGATCCTAACGACGATCTAAACAAGTTTCATGTTTTAAGAAATGAAAAATAATGAGAGGAAGATGAAGAAAATGAAGAGAAAAGGAAGAGAAGGAAAAGCTTACCACAAACATGGAGAGAGAGAGAGACTTGCTGGGAATGGGAATTAGTGAGGGGAAGGTGAGGGAGAAGAGAGGGAGTAGGGGGAATTATTATGAAAAACTTACACTTAGCCCCCCCCCCCTTCCTACTAACTACCCAACTCTAATACTTTCTACTAACAACTAAGACCAACTAATACTATACTAGCACAAATGACCCAAATAAAATGCTAAGCATAAATTATTATGAAACATAAAATGCACACATAAATTATTAATTAAATAATAATTTAAATAAATAAATAAGCAAATAAGCAAATAAATAATAATTATTTATTACTAATAAAATAGAACCTAGTTTTCGGGTCGTGACATTCACTCCCCCTTAAAGAAAATTCGACCCGAATTTTAACGAGACTTACCCGAAAGACCAATTATCTACGGATACGATAGTTCTGTCATTTCTCAAATTCTTCAATTGTCCAATCTAACCCACTACAAGGTAACTTTAAATGATGTTTACGATAACACTACCTCTTGAACCGAATCATTCCATCATTATCTTCATTACTAATCAAAATCCGTACTCAAGATCGAAGAATCCAAATTATTTCCACACATGATTCTCGAGATATCTCAAGCTCGCCTTATTCATAACCTTAACTACACCGCAAAGGTACTTCTATTTGTAAATCGCTTACTTAGTATTATTCCCCTGAAATTCAAAACATTACCATCTCGAGCTTAATTAGCTTTTAAAATATAAAAGGCTAAAGAAATTTTCCATCCCCATAATATTCACCAAAGGCTATATCTCTAAGGATTCCCATTATAGGGCTCTCGCTCTAGGTAGCACCTTAAACTAGTGGTGTAATATAAACCCAAAATTTTAATACAAAATGTCCACTTAAATCTACGTCATAATACCATCGTCATAACACTCCAATCCTTGAAAGCCTAAAATAATTACGAATACTCAATAGTCCGAAAATGATCTAAATTTTATCTTCAAGGGATTTCCTCTAACTCCCTTTTTAGTTAATAATCAGTGCTCATATACCCAAGGAAATCACCAAATCTCAAATCCTCAATAGCTAAGCCAAGTTAATCTTTCACGCATACATTTATTAACCTAATGATACTTAGGCCCAATAGTACTACCATCATAATAAGCCAATTAGCTAGCAACGTTCCGACTGACCCAATACCAAATCATGATACTCCTTAATTATGCCCAAGTATTGATACTCAACTTTCTTCACATACCCTTGATCCAATTCGGGTAACGCCACCAAGAAGGGATTTAGAACCATAGAACCACTATCTAACCAAAATTTCAAAATGCCTTTAACATAGATTGAGAAATTATTACTCTCCCAAAATGTACTTAGTCCTTTCTAACTTAACACGCTTATCACCATTAATGACCATAACTCCTACAACAACTCATCATCCCTAGCAAATCGTACACCTCTCCATACTAATCCATTCCGATACATTCACGGAGATGTACTAAAAGTGACCAAAATTTTTCTCAAGAGATTCTCATTGAATCCTCAACTCCTATAACCCAACTGATACAATATGGATATTGATCTAAATATTAGCATTACAACCTTGTACCACAACAACCCAATTTAACCCAAGTTTCCTATCGATCAAGCGACATATTGCTCTCAATATAAATTATACCTAATATTTCAAAATTAATATTGCCAACAGAATAAGCTAAATTCCCAACACAACCTTATAATAAAGATTTTCTGATTTTCAATATAGAACCTGAACATTATATATATACCTAGTATGCTCCTAAACAAAGTCAAACATACTCGTATAGAAATATTCTCCACCTATCGATGGCACACAAGAAACTCGTATCATATAGAAAGCTAAACCATACCACTTAACTCATCAATATCCCGCATAGGTGACATAACCAGATCACCTTACCTCTATCAGTAGCGATCAAGAAATTCCATACTCGAGAATACACCTCAACATAAATCACTTAACGAGAACAAACATAAGAATATAGCACAAGACATTTCCACTTTACGAAATAGGTACGTTCAAGCCTTCAAAACTCATACTCTCGATTCTCAAACCGACTAACCCCAATGGAACTAACATTATTGACACCAATTCTATACTGGATATACCACATGAGAAGAAACACTTGACGTCAATATCACGACTCATAACTCAACCAACTTCTACCTTAACATCATCCTTCAAGAAAACTTAGTTTTCTAGGCCACTCAACTTGTAACACCCAAGTATTGAAACCTATTCAATATCAGAGTTCTTATTCTCCTTCAAGATCTAAAACCATTGCTCTGATACCAACTGTCACGCCCCGGAAATCTCAAAAATCCATAAATAAAAACTTTACAAAATGTACATCTCCAAAATGTAATATACCAAACCGGGCGCGTGAATTCAACTATAAACCAATACCATCAAACAACACCTCAACGAGATTATAACTCGGATACTAGAAACAAATGCGGAAGCAAGAACAACTTATTAACAAAAATACCCAAAGTACAACCGTATATACAAACACTGAACGACTACGAACCCACAATAAAATACATAAAGGCTCCGAAGAGCAACTATCCCAAATACGATCAACCTGCTCAGAAGATTCCCGCTACAACGGACCTCACAACGCTACCACTTGCTTTCCTAGGGGGGGGTTAAGGAAAAACAATTTGAAACAAGAAACGGGGTGAGAATAAATCTCAGTAAGTTACTAATGCAACTACATGACATGCTAATATGCAATGACCGATAGCAATTAACATAAGATAGATAGCAGCGGAATAATAAGTGACATGCTGTCGAATAGTAACATCCAATAGTCAATCATATAAATAAACATATAACAACAAATGAGAGGCTCCCTATCGCCAACCGTCCCATACCGGTTGGAAATAACGACCAGCTCATCATGGAACACATAAAGCTGAAATAAACACTCATAAGTGGATACATAGCCAAGGTTTCACCCAACTGAAGAACCAAATAAAGGTCGCTGCGCAGCTTCAATAATCAACAATCAACATCTTCATAGCAGCATGAAAGCTCGAAGAGAAAACCCCGGTACTGGAACCAATAACCATAAAAGTGTCACAAAGGACAAGGACCATGACACAAAGTCATGCCCGATAGCTAGATACATTCACAAAGGATGCTAACTCATCCTTTCCAAGGCCAATCTGGAAAAGGGGTAAAGAAGGGGGCAAAACAATGGTCAACATTATAATGGACTTGGCTTTGCCATTATAATCTCTCCCATCGCCCGATGCAACAAATGTGCCAGCTGGGCTTCCAAATAAATGCTAAGTAATAAATACTAGCTTAATTAAACAGTTTAGGGTTCCAAAGTAGGGAACCATGCCAAATAATCACCATAAAGATGCAACGGTTACTCATGAAGAGTTTAACAACAACAATAACAAGAGTTTCTCATGAAGAGCACAACAACGATAAACGGAATTTCTCATAAAAAGCACAACAACGATAAACGGAATTTCTCATAAAGAGCACAACAACGATAAACGGAATTGCTCATAAGGAGCTCAACAACAAAGACTATTAGAATACGATAATTCCATTAAGAGGAACCATACTAGATACATTCCAAAGATGTTACCCACAAGTTATTCATAGGAACACAACCCAAACGGTCGCTCACAAATAGTACAACGACTATAACTCAAAATTATCCTAAACGTTTACTCATAAAGATGTACTAGGACTATGAACTCAACCATCTCATCAGACCTGGAATTCCAAAGTAGGAAATCATAATGAATACACCTTAAGGTTAACCAAACCATAAGTACCCAATTACCAATTCACGCTTTACCTCCGTCCTTAACGAACCAATCCTAAACACCCCAAACGAATCCAAAAGGTTACACTTATTAGAACATGATCACGAACACATCATAAGATGCCCAAACATTCCCAAACAATACTTGATCAAATTACATAACACCATTGTTCACAAAGGAACCAATTTTAATTACTAAAGTGTTCCACGGTGCCCAACTAAGTCAACTAGAATAGTACTATGGAACCTATACCGAGACTACACCTTGACCTTAAACCTCAACAATAAGACAATCATTCTGGTCTGGAACCATGCGTCCAATAGAAACATTGCGTAGTACTCGAAAAGATCTTTCCAACGATAGTTTACACGTCCAAAACGGAGTCCGGACGAAGAAGTTATGGCCTCCGGAAGATTGAACGTAAAACGGACAATTTATAAAAAGTTTTCGGCCGGACAAAGAGAAAAATCCCTGTTTTAGCTCCGAATTTCACTCCTTTCGTTCTAAATCTTAGGAGTACCTATATACACTTCTATCCTAACATTTAAAGACAAGAAAACTCAATTCATGCGTCTCTAAAACCCAAACTAAAATACAACCTAGTTTTAAACAAACACAATGTGATTTCCAGGAAAGCAGGGCGGGCGGGCGCCTGAATAGGGGCGGGCGGGCACCCATTATAACAGAAGCTAAGGGTCAGAAAAGGGGGAAGTGGGCGGGCGCTTGGCATGGGGCGGGCGGGCGCCCGGTCGTCGGGCTGGGCAGAAATCAGCTTGGTTTTAGCACATTCTTACCAAAATCAAACCCAAAATCTTGCTAGTTCATAAACACCCAAAATCAACACTTCCAATACTCTTAACAATGTACTAAAACAACATATGAACCTCTAGGAGACCTAGAAAACAACATTTAACCACACAAATAAAGATTTAATCTAAACATTAATATTATCACAACTTTTAACCAAAAATCCAAATAAATTCCAAATAATTTCTAAACTCAACCAAAATGACATAGATATCAACAAGAACATCAATAGTGTTAAAGATGAGCATTTTTAACATAAATGGGGGAAAAGTAACTTACTTGAATTTTCTCAAAGTTGTCGGAACTCGAATATTTTTAGCCCGCTACGATCCTAACGACGATCTAAACAAGTTTCATGTTTTAAGAAATGAGAAATAATGAGAGGAAGATGAAGAAAATGAAGAGAGAAGGAAGAGAAGGAAAAGCTTACCACAAACATGGAGAGAGAGAGAGACTTGCTGGGAATGGGAATTGGTGAGGGGAAGGTGAGGGAGAAGAGAGGGAGTAGGGGGAATTATTATGAAAACCTTACACTTAGGCCCCCCCCCCCTTCCCACTAACTACCCAACTCTAATACTTTCTACTAACAACTAAGACCAACAAATACTATACTAGCACAAATGACCCAAATAAAATGCTAAGCATAAATTATTATGAAACATAAAATGCACACATAAATTATTAATTAAATAATAATTTAAATAAATAAATAAGCAAATAAGCAAATAAATAATAATTATTTATTACTAATAAAATAGAGCCTAGTTTTCGGGTCGTGACATTTGCAAAGTAATTTCATAAAAAATTATAGATTCATTATTCCTAGGGTTTTAATGGGTTCTTCAAATATTACGCAGACTTTGCAGAAAGTGTAATAGTTGAAGAATACTAAATTAAAGGTTGTGTGAACATAAAATTTTACATAAGAGAATGAATCCCCAATAATGATTGATGATATTATTAGTTATGTATATTATTGAAATACATGTGAACCCAATCCGTAGATCTGTCTACCATCACTTGAATTTCGGTAATTTCGTTCTACTTTAATTAATTGCTCTCTTAGTTAAGTTTACTTGCTTTCGTAGGATTACTGAAAATCAAAGACCAGTCTTTTTAATTTCTTGTCTTTAACTGCTGAAAACTGATCTGTTAATACACATGTCTATGTGGATCGACCCTCGCATTGCGTGTTATTAATATGGTAACTAGTACGCTTGCTAGGTTTTTATTACTGTGAGCGCACGCCCTTTTCACCCGTTGTTTAGGGGTTTGTTCGTATGTAAGGACTTGATTGTTGCTCGATTTGTTGTGAATCGCCACCATGTTTAACGGAACACGGACCGTGAGATCTTGGGTTCGGGGGCTAAGTTATGGATTGGGAAGGTCAGGGAGTACCCAATCCACCCAATCTAGGATTGGTCTTGCTACGAATTCATCATCGTCATCATAAAATTATGCAAACATGTACCAAGGAAGCCAAATAAATAATTTCTTATTTATTTGGAATGGCGGATCATGTGCTTCGAGACCATCTCCATTAATTGTAGAGGCTCTAGGCTGATCCTTTTGATGGAATCACACTACTTCAAAGTAAAGAAGGAGATGAGAAGAGAGAAAACAAAGGAATTACCTAAGCGTTCTTCGAGAATCCAATGGATGGCCTTGACAAAAAGGCCTTGATGATCTAAAGAGCTTAATCGAGTTGTGTTATGGTGTTGTAAATTTCGTGGGTCAGAGAGAGAGAGTGTGATTATGAGAGCCTTCTTGGTCAGATTTTGAGTGGTTTTGAGACGATCAATGACCATTAGAGGTTTTTAGTTCAAGAACCTCTATATTTATAGGTTTTCTTGACTTAGGGATCAAGCCAAGGGGTTAAGGTTGGATGGGAATCAAAGACTCAATTCCCAAGGAGTTGTTTTTGGACTCTTAGATCATCCTTCCTTTCTTTCCCGGATTATGGAGTGTTTGCCAAGAAACGAGGTTGAGATCAACAAGGAAACTGCTGAAAACCCGTCTGTCAAGGGGATGTCTCGTACGAGACATTAGATGTCTTGTCACGACCCGAATTATAGGCTCTATTTTATTAGTAATTAAATGATTTTATTTAATTATTTGCTTAGTTATTTATTTAAATTATTATTTATTTAAATAATTATGAGTGCATTTTATGTGTTATAATATTTATGCCTAGCATTTTATTTGGGTCGTTTGGGCTAGGGTGGTGTTGTTGAGTCTTAATTGTTAGTTGGGAGTGTAGTTTTGTGTTAGTGGATGGGAAGGGGCTTGAGTGTAATATTTTGAAATAATTCCCCCCTACTCCCTCCCTACTCCTCCTCTTTCACCCTCACACTCCATCTCCCTCACCCTACTCCCAATTCCCAGCCAACTCTCTCTCTCTAAGATTTGGGTAAGTTTTTCTTTCTTCTTCTCTCTTCATTTTCTCCTTCTTCCTATCATCTTCTCTCATTTCTTAAAACGTAAACCATGTTTAGATCGTCGATAGCATCGTAGGAAGCCAAAAAGATTTGAAATCCATCAACTTTGAGAATTTGCAAGTAAGTTACTTTCCCCCATTTTAATGCTAAATAGTTCATATCATGTTTAGATAATGTTTGATGTGTTACATTTGAAGTTTGGATGAGTTTTGCAATTTATTTGGAATTTATTGAGTTTTTGGTTGAAAATGGTGAATTGATGAAAATCTTGATTTAATCTTGGCTTTGGTTGATAAAGGGTGTTGTTAAGGTCCCCTTTTTGTTTAAATAATGTTTGGGTACCTTAGAAATCTGGTTGGGAGTGTTTGATTTTGGGTGTTATGTGTTTTGGGTTTAAAAATGGAAGAACCCCTGTTGTTCTTCCCGTTTTCTGGCGATTCCGGCATATTGGGCGACCGCCCAAAATCATATGGGCGACCGCGCATCTTTCTGAGAGCTTTTGTTCTTGTTTTGAGGCACTTTGGGCGACCGCACAACCCAACTTGGGCGGCCGCACAGTCCTCTGAAAACTTTACATTTTGTTAAATTGTGTAATTGAAGAACGTGCTTTGGTTTAAATCTTGGGTGTCCTTCTGGTTGACCTTAGTGAACATTGTAGTACGCTTTAGTGATAGAATTGGGTCCTTTGTGATCAAGTTTGTGTTTGAGATTCATTAATTGTCAATTGGGATTTTAGAGCACCTTTATTGTGCATTGTTTGTTCATTTCATCTTCTTGGTGATTAATTGGCATGATTCCCTACTTTGGAATCCTTGGTTATTTATCGTGCTAGTATTTTATTACTTAGCCTTTACGTGAAATCCCAGCTGGTATTTTGTGTGTGTTTGGGCGATGGGAAAGATTATAATGGCAAAGCCAAGTCCATTATAATGTTGACCATTGTTTTGCCCCTTCTTTACCCCTTCTCCAGATTGGCCTTGGAAAGGATAAGTCAGCGTTCCTTTGTGAATGTATCTGGCTAGCGGGTATGACTTTGTGTCATGATCCTTGTCCTTTGTGACACTGTTACGATTATTGGTTCCGGTACCGGGGTTTTCTCTTCGGCTTTCATGCTATTATGAAGATGATGATTGGTTGATTATTGAAGCTGCGCAGCGATCCTTTATTTGGATGTTCCGGTTTGGAAAACCTTGGCTATATCCTTTGTTATGTGTTTATTTCCGCTGCTATCTGATATATGATAACTGCTATGTGCTATGTGATAATTATATTGGTTTATTGCTTATTGCATCATAGCATGTCATGTAGTTGCATTAGTAACTTATTGAGATTTATCTCACCCCCTTTTCTTTTATCTTTGTTTTTCCTTAACCCCCCCCAGGTGCTAAGGATTAGTCTCGCTGATCACGAGAACGAGGACGTCGAGGGTGGATACATTCTTTTGGGGAGAGTTGTATAGGTGGGTTTACATTATATAAATGTGTAACCTTTTGGGATATTTGTACCAAATATTGACGTCATTAGGATTTGTGTATTTTGTAACTTTGGTGTATGAACTTGTGGAGTTTGTACTAGTTTTACCTTGTTGTTCAAAATGATTTGTAAACTTGGATCATCACCTTTTGGTATTAAATGGAATTTTTAACCTTGGTATTTCATAGTTTTGGTTCTAGAGTCGACGTCCAGATCGCGGTCCCGGGGCCTGCGGGGTCCGGGGTCGTGACAGTTGGTATCAGAGCTATGGCATTAGCTCTATGTATAAGTCTAGGTGGATTAGTATGGCCTAGGTGGGTAGTAGTGTGCGGAGTGATTAACGGTTGATGTTTTATGCAGGTAATTGTTCTCAATGTCGGGAAGAAGAAACAGAGGAGGTGCTAGTGGGGCACAGAATCAGAATGATACAAGGGATGAAGCCCGTGCCATGTTTCAAGGCATGTTTGAGGCGGCCATGAAGGCCATACATGATCAAGGTCCGAGGGTAGAACAAGCACCACCCCGTTATGGATTGGAGCAATTTCTGAAGTTGAAACCGGTTGAATTCAATGGGGAGCCCGATGTTCGGAAAGCTGAGTTGTGGATTGAGTCTATGGAGAAGATTTACGATGTGTTTGGGTGTTCGGATGAGGACAAGGTCCGGTTCGCGGCTTACAAGCTTGTGGGAGCCGCCGAGCATTGGTGGAAGGGTATTAAAGCTACTTGGGATGATACTCACACGGTGTATGCGTGGGAGTTGTTTGTGCGCAAATTCAAAGAGCATTTCATTCCGGTTGTTGATCAAAACCGAAAGGAGATCGAGCTACTCAACCTAGAGCAAGGTGTGTTGTCTATAGCACAATACTCGGCTAAGTTCATAGAATTAGCCCGGTATTGCGACTATTTGGTGAGGACCGATGAGCAAAAGGCTATGAGATTCATTCGGGGATTGAAGACCTCCATCCGTACTCAACTTATTGCTCAACGGATTGTGACGTTCCAAGATGCGGTGGACCGAGCCTATTTAATAGAGCAAGATATTGGGGAGCATAAAAGGAAGACCGAGGTAGCTAACCCGAGTAAGCAAGGAGCTCAAGGCAAGCCACAACACCGTTCCGATAATCGAGGTAACTTTGGGGGACAATCTCAGTTCCGAGGGCAACCGACCCCAAGGAACCCGGGTACCACTTCCGGGAACCAAGGGAGCCAAATTAGGAAGCCTTGTACCTTTTGTCAGAAAGTAGGCCATGCGGAGGATAGGTGTTGGAAAAAGCAAGGCAAGTGCACCAATTGTGGTGAAATGGGGCACTTTGTGAGAGACTGCACGAGGTACCGAGGTCAGTCATCCGGGTCAGGAGTTGGTAATAATCAGGGTCAGAAAAGGGATGCAGCTGGGAAACCCAAAGTCCAAGGAAGAGTATTCGCCATGAATCAACAACAAGCTACCGATGATCCATCCGTTATTGGAGGTATTGTTTCTGTGTCTAATGTGAGCGCACGAGCGTTAGTAGATCCAGGATCATCTCATTCATACATTTCTGTGCAATTTGCTTCCATGTTAAATGCTGCATTCGAGTCCTTACCGTACGTGCTAGAGGTGTCGACCCCTATAGGAGAATGCTTGATTTCGGATCGAGTCTTTCGTGCTTGTGATGTGGTCATTTGTGGTCGAGTCCTTTGTGCGGATTTGGTAGTTCTTCCTATCCAAGACTTTGATGTCATTTTGGGTATGGATTGGTTGAGCAAGTTTCATACTTATGTTGATTGCCGTAAGAAAACTGTTACTTTTTCTATTCCGATGTGCCTAAGTTTGTTTTTGAGGCTAGTCCTCTAAGTGGAAAGGTTCGCTTAATTTCTTTTATGAAAGCGAGAAAATTGTTGCATAGTGGTTGTGAGGGGTATTTGGCTAGTGTTCTTGATACTAGGAAAGAATCCCCTAGCTTTGATAGTGTTCGGGTAGTCCGGGAATTTCCCGATGTTTTCTCTACCGAGTATGATATGCCTCCCGATCGTGAGATTGAGTTTTGTATAGATCTTTTGCGGGTACGGCTCCGATTTCGAAAGCGCCTTATAGGTTAGCTCCCGCAGAGTTGAAGGAATTAAAGGTTCAGTTGCAAGAGTTGCTTGATAGAGGGTTTATCCGCCCTAGTATTTCCCGTGGGAGCACCAGTTTTGTTTGTGCGGAAGAAAGATGGTTCGTTGAGATTGTGCATAGATTACAGAAAGTTGAATCAGGTTACGGTGAAGAACAAGTATCCTCTACCGCATATTGATGATTTGTTTGATCAGCTTCAAGGGTCCGTGGTTTTCTCTAAACTTGATTTGAGGAGTGGATACCATCAGTTGAAGGTCAGATCAGAGGATATCCCGAAGACTGCTTTTCGCACTCGTTATGGTCATATGAGTTCTTGGTTATGCCGTTTGGGTTGACTAACGCGCCGGCCGTGTTTATGGATTTGATGAACCGGATTTTCCATCCCTATCTTGATTCGTTCGTGGTGGTTTCATCGACGACATTCTTGTTTATTCGAAATCCCGAGAGGAGCACGAGCAGCACTTGAGGACAGTTTTATCCCGTTCTTGCTAGAGAGAAATTATTTGCGAAGTTCAGTAAATGCGAAATTTGGCTCGAGAAGGTGTCATTTCTGGGTCATGTGATTTCTAAAGATGGGATTTCGGTGGATCCGTCAAAGATAGAGGCAATAGTGGATTGGAAGAGACCCGAGTCAGTGACAGAGATTAGAAGCTTTCTTGTTTTAGCCGGGTATTACCGAAGGTTTATTGAAGGGTTTCGAGGATTGCTACTCCGATGACTCAGTTGACTCGGAGAATGTTCCGTTTGTATGGACCGAGAAATGTGACAAGAGTTTCGAGGAATTGAAGAAGAGGTTTTGACTACCGCACCGATCTTGACTTTGCCAATGGGAGCGATGGCCTAGTGATTTATAGTGATGCTTCTAAAGATGGTTTTGGGGTGGTATTGATGCAGAACGGAAAAGTAATTGCTTATGCTTCGAGGAAGTTGACCCCTAGTGGGCAGAATTACCCGACTCATGATATGGAGTTAGCGGCCATAGTCTTTGCGTTGCACAAATGGAAGCAATACTTTATGGAGCGAAGTTTGAGATTTTTACCGATCACAAGAGTGAATGAAGTACCTATTTTCTCAGAAGGAATGAATAACCGACAGCGCCGATGGATGGAATTATTGAAGGATTATGAGTGTACGATTTCTTATCATCCGGGGAAGGCGAATGTGGTAGCCGATGCGATTAGTAGAAAGTCTTATGTGGCTTCGATGATGGTCGTGAATGGAAAATGCTGAGGATATTCGAGATGGTCTCCTCGTGAATCGAGGACATGGGGCTATTTTTGCGAATATTAGAGTGTCTCCAACCTAATTCAGAGGATAAAGGAAGCTCAGAAAGAGGATCCCGAGTTGGTGAAGGTAATGGGTAAATGAAGGAAAAGAACTTCGAGGATTTTCTATGAGTTCGAGTGGAGTTTTGACTTTCCGTGGTCGTTTGTGTGTTCCGGATGTTGATGGAATTAAAACAGAGAGTTCTTGATGAGGGTCACAAAATCGAGGTTTACTATTCATCCGGGTAGTACGAAGATGTATCAGGATTTGAAGCAACAATTTTGGTGGGTTAATATGAAGAGGGAAATAGCCGAGTATGTATCGAGGTGTTAACGTGTCAGCAGGTCAAAGCCGAGCTCATCAGAGACCCACTGGATTACTTCAGCCGTTAGAGATTCCCGAGTGGAAATGGGAGCATGTGACTATGGATTTCGTTATGGGACTCTCGTACCCGCAGGAAGTATGACAGTGTTTGGGTAATAGTGGATAGATTGACCAAGAGTGCCCATTTCTTGCCTATTGACATCAGATATTCGATGGAAAAGCTTGCGACCCTTTATATCGATGAGATTGTGAGATGCATGGAGTTCCGGTTAGCATTGTGTCAGATCGAGACCGAGTTACTTTCTAGATTCTGGAAGGCGTGTTCAGGAAGCTTTGGGTACAAATTTGCGATTCAGTACGGCTTTTCATCCCCAGACCGATGGTCAATCCGAGAGGACTATTCAGATTTTGGAGGATATGTTGCGAGCTTGTGCGATAGACTTTTTCTGATTCTTGGGATTCGCACCTATCGTTAGTGGAGTTCTCGTACAACAATAGTTATCAGGCTAGTATCGAGATGGCACCGTTATGAAGGCTTGGTATGGAAGGAAGTGTAGATCGCCTATCGTTTGGGATGAGGTCGGTGAAGCGAAAGTTTTGGGTATTGATTTGCTTCAGGATTCGGTTGAGAAAGTTAAAGTTATCCGGGATAGATTGAAGACAGCCCAGAGTCGACATAAGAGCTACGCAGACAACCGAAGGCGAGATCTTAGTTTTCAGATTGGTGATTTGGTATTCTTGAAAGGTCTCCGAAGGGGGTATTCGTAGGTTTGGGAAGAAGAAGGTAAATTGGCTCCGAGGTTTATTGTCCGTTTGAGATTTTGGGAAAGGTGGGACTTCTAGCGTATCGCCTTGCGTTACCGTCATCTTTGGACCGGTTGCACAACGTGTCCACGTTTCTATGCTTCGGAAGTACGTTCATGACC